>BGPT01001168.1:173418-245666 GCA_003297045.1 Symbiodinium sp. clade C Y103 | reverse complement strand
ATTTCACCATTTACTATCCACAAATTTACACATTTCACCATTTACTATCCACAAATTTACACATTTCACCATTTACTATCCACAAATTTACACATTTCACCATTTACTATCCACAAATTTACACATTTCANCAATTTACTATCCACAAATTCACAATTTCACCATTTACTATCCACAAATTCACAATTTCACAATTTACTATCCACAAATTCACAATTTCACCATTTACTATCCACAAATTCACAATTTCACAATTTACTATCCACAAATTCACAATTTCACAATTTACTATCCATAAATTCACAATTTCACAATTTACTATGCAAGATCATGATTGCCATGTATATTGCATATGTTTGGGGTGTTCCGTCCGTGAAACTGGGATATTCATCTCACTTGACGACCATATTTGATGGGTGGCTCAACTACCAGCCATACATTTGGATTGTTGGTGAAGAATCTTCAATTTTGATTGGTGCTGATATCATATGCATATCAGCAACCACACTTTTACGAAATCCAAGAACCAACTACATAACTACATCCATCAGTTTTGGTGTTGAAACGTGCAATTCTTGCTGCCAATGATTTTGAACCATACCGGGCATACCCGTATCTGTATGCATATGTCATCATTGCCCAGTTGCCACCTCGAGGCGACGCGGAACGAAAATTCGACCAGTTGCTGGAGGTCTACAAGGCCAGGTCCAGATTTACCCCGAAGCTCCATGGGCAACTTGAGGTGTAGAAAGCCCATAGATTTTGATCAAATTTGGTGATGGTAACCAATCAATTTAGAGCAGCCCAGGAGATGTCAGGCCAATTTCTATGGAAGTGGTTGCTATGGCGCCCTGCAGTGGCACAGCTATATATAAACGTAGTTTGTGAGACTGAGGGGATTCTGTTGGGCACCAATACATACTGTAATCTGTCCTTGTTAAAAGTGCGATACTTGAATGAGCATCGAAACCAGTCGGTGTTTAAGAACCTTGGCTGGCAAGTCCTATTTGGCTATTCAACTGACAAGTGGGTTATTTTTTTGGAGACCCTTGCATTTTCGGGGCAAAGAAGTAGCCATAATTGTGAACCTTACGCCGATGACACCATATCACTGTGAAAATGGTTGTAGGATGAAGTTCAAGCAGCTGATCGTTCGCCCCATCCATCCTGCTGCTACTGCTGCTACTGCTACTGCTGCTGCTGCTGGTACTAAGTACTAGTACTATTGGTGTCAGTGCGTACTATTGCCAGTACCATTAACATTGCCATTACCATTGCCATTACCATTACCATTAGTGGTATGATACTGATATATGATATATGGTGATAATCTAGATCACTGTTGCTATTACTAGTCACCACTAGATAATAATGGTGATATACTTTAGACATTAAAGACATTTTTTTTCGGCATCCGGCCAGGCCTTGAACCGCAGCATGGCCGTGACAGGAGCTGGGGGGGGGCCGATGGGACTCCAAGATGGGTCTCTTGCAGGATTTGGGGGTTTCCATAAATGTGGGTACCCCCAAAATGGATGGTTTGTAATGGACAATCTTACTAAAATGATCTAAAATGGATGATTTGGGGGTACCTCCATTTTATTAGACCCCCATTTGGCATCTTCTGCGATTCGCTTATTTTCAGTTGTGTTAAGCATGGTTGGCTTACAGAGAAAATGTGCAGGAAACCGCGGCTTTGGAATTTTCCCAAATAGAAATTGTTTGACGTAGCATGTTGCTCGAGCCAAAGAAATATTTAGAGTCCGGGAGTCTTCAACCAACATTTTTTGGGGACCATAGGGAACTCGATTTGCACTTCGGTGTTTTCTGCTTGCAATGCATTTTGATCCACCTTTCAAGGATGAAAGGAGATGTACTCCGGGTCGGACCTAGACCAGAAACTTTGTACATTTGGAAGAGCTGGTATGATGCTTGAAAAAATTGCCGAGAAACTTGTAAATATTGTTCAAAACCTGCCTTTCCCCTGGTTTCATGGAAATTTGATCGATTCTAACAATTTGGACCTCAATGACTCACCAAGATTGGTCGATTTCAGACTGAAAACCCACCAATTTCACCATTTGAGTTCTTTGAGACTCAGAAAACCCACCACTTCCTGCCATGGGCACAGGGCTTTTGGTGGATTCTGCATACCGAGAAAAGCGATTTGTCGGCTTGCGCCAGGAGAGGGTAAACTGGGAATGGCAGCTTGTTGTTGGCTTCAGCCTCTTAGCTGGACACCCCAAACTGGAAATCGTAGAAGATACCTAAAACTGGGGATCTGATGTCAAGCTCCAGGAGGGAGTGATGAAGAAGCTGCGCGAGTGGTGGCAGCAACACCAGGTAGAAAGTGCTGGAAGGGGAGAGGGTGAGTTGGACCATGAATTTTCACGAGACATTCCTGCTTCGAACATTCGGGATTTCTCAAAGGCAGAATCCCCCAAATCACTTCAGTGTTTCGGGCAACTAAGACAGACCATGCCAAATAACAGTTGTATGTCATTTTTTTGAATGGTTGGTGGTCCTGAAGTTTAAACTGAGTTCCATTGCCATGAGGTAATCCTACCAAGGATGCTGGGAAATCTTTCTCAGCATATCCAGCAAATTTTTGAATGACCAGAGGGTCAGCTTCCATTCTTGCCGTCAAAATCCCCATTTCCGGAAGTTAAACCCTCCTGTCTTTGTGGTGAAATCCCAATTTTTTGGTTTGAAATCCCATGTTTTTCCCGTGATGTTTATCCATCTTTTGTAGATCATTTTCCTAGGGAAACCACGGGTTTTCCACATCTATGTTGGTTTCTCCTCGGGTAAATCCTCATTCTTGTTGGTTCGATTCCGGGCTTTCCCCCGGAATCTGCTCCTCTTGGATGCAGACGGCCGCGGCAGTGGCGAGAGACGTGGGAGAAACCTTGCTTTGCAAGGCGGATCCTTTGGGGAATGTGGGGCGGAGAGTAAATGAGAGGGATTTGTTGGATAATCATTGGGATATGTAGGGAAGATACTTGGGATAATACGTGGAATTTGTCATTGGGATTTCTCGGGATATTATTAGGATATCATTGGGATACTCATTGGGAATCAGCAAGATGTAATGAATGGGAATAACATCTCCGGTGTCAAACATGGAGGTTTGGATGGGAATTCCCCAGACTGTTGGTGATTGCTGGAGGTTTGGATGGGAAAATCATCGAACTAATTGGGGGATCTTTGCAGCACGCTATATATGTTTGATTCCCAGAGGGTAGGAATGCAGCAACCATCCCCAAATCACCAAAGACTTCAGGTTGGTGAATCATGATACATAATTCGGCCAGGAATGTGAACAGTGAAAAGAACTATGTAATGTCTGAAAGAAAAAGGTGTGACCAATTAAGCCATGAATCATTTTCTCTTTAACCGGAAGAGAAATGACACACATATAAAGAATTACAAGGGTGTGACTGCACGTGGGTATAAACAAAGGGGATAAAATGAGCAAACAGGCCGATTGTACCAGAAAAGGATTGATCATTCTAGTACTGTCCAGTGGTAAGGAGGGAGCTGAGGAGCTAGGGGTATCCGTGTTCCCCGTTAGATGGAGAGCCTAGGATTTACTAATAGTTTCCCAACCACATGATCGTAATCTATAGTATGGCTTTGGCATTCGGTGAAAAATGACCCATCTATGGTCCAAGAGCACAGTTTGTCGCTGGTGTCATGATGTACAATGTCTCAAGACGCACATGACAAAAAGTGCTGGACCGTAAACGAGTAAATGTCAATGTGAAACACCATCAGAAAATGAGCAGAACTTCCCATGCCAAATCTAATCTATGCTGGCAACATTTCACTATATTCGCTATAGTAATCCCTTTAGTATTAAATGCCCATGTGGCCCCCAAAAATGAATAGATCCCAAACTAAAACAGGGTTTAAAGGAGAGTTATTTAGTATTAGGGGGAAGGGGCCAACAGAGCACTGGCAACTTTGCAAGCACATAGCACATCCCACCTTGGCGGCATTCTTTTATCCATCCTATAAAATGATATGTATGTATATGTATGTACCGTTTTTTGTATGGTGATTTTAGTGATTGCCTAAGAGATCAAAATCTACATCATCATCATCAAAGTAGCAGCTGATGAAGCTCCCCCATGATTTTTTTCATTGTGAAAGAAACGCATTCATGTGAAATCCCCTTGTCACCATCAACATTGAAACTGGAACCTCCTAAAATATATGGACGACATAACTAACCATGGGTTTTCTATCTTTTTCCCCGTAGACCAAACCATCGAATAGATGAGAAATTCACCCAGAAAAACTGGCACACTTTCCAGCTAGGCTGTCAAGGCTCAACAGTTGGGGAGACCCAAGGGATTTTTTCGGACATTTGTGGGATGTCTGAAATGCGGGATACCGGGATACACATAAAACTGCCATTGGGGTTCTAAACCAGGGATTTTGGGAGATGTTCAGAGAACCCCATTTGTTGGTGCGCTTTTTTGGTATCTGCACATTTTATCACCGAAGCTTGACCGAAGTCACGAAATAAATGATGGATTGAGAGGAGCATCCCCAACAAAGGTCTTTGACGGTTTCAGAATGGCAATTCTTGCCGGGAGATGGGTCAAAATTATCACTTCCCCGCCAAAAAAAATGATGGTTTCACAACAAACCAGGACAATTTGGTGGATTCAGTACCCAATTTTCGACCCCTACCTATATATGAATTGTTGTTGTGGAGATTGTTGGAGATCCCCCCAAGTTTAGATCATACCCAGCCTGGTTGTCAACCAATGATATTTGATGATATATATCTGAAGCCATCGTTGGGCTGATGTTTTAGGGCCTGGATTCTCTGTTTCTAATGTCTTATGACCATGTCATCCACTGGACATGGTTCAGGACGCTTTTTGTCTGACACATGGTGTGATTCGGTTCTGACCATCAGCAAGATCCCAGTGAACAACAACTGATCTGAGCTTGAAACAGTTCTTCAAAGCAGAATCCTGAAATTTCAGTTTCCTCCCGTGTTTTTGATGTGAGAAACCGCACTAGCAGAACAGCAATCCTTTTGTTTCAGCGCTGTGGGGCAAGAAGTGGTCAGTCGTCTGGGGGAGGATGGTTTCTGACAGCAAGAAGTTAATCTGGTACAGTATTTATTGCATTTACACATTTTTCTTTCGCAAAGACCACCGGAATGATGATCCGCATTGACTTCATGTTCTTTTGGTGGCTCTTTTCCCACCTTCCGCAGTGATGGGCTGGATGTTTCCCTTGTGGGTCCCAGAATTCTCCGCATTCCAAGGTGGGACTTGGTCCTATGGATCCTTCGCAACTCGCTTGTGGGAGGATCATGGGGAAATCTTGCGGAGTGGAAACGAACTTTTGTATTGTCTTGTATTCACATGTACCGTGATGTACCGTGTATATGTACTTGTTAGTTTATCAACTTATTTATTATCTGTATTAATTTCTTTCTTTTCTATTCATGCATCCGTGTTTCGATGCATAGGACTAGGCCATTGACCTCACTTTGTAGATGAGCACGTTTGTTCGAATCCTCCAAATTTGCGTTGGTCCTCATTCCTCGGGTGATGTTGGGTGGTCTTCAGATAACTTTCGGATGGTGTTTGTGTGTTTTTTGGAAGGGTTTGGATCGTTGTTGGACGGTTTTGTCTGATTTTCCTTGGGCTTTTCATGTCTTGTTGTGATCCCTGGACGAAAAGCACCGCACGACCACGAATTTTTCCCCGAGGCTGCAACGAAGAGGGGATGCTAAACCTGGCCGAACAGCTAGAGGTGGCTTTCCTGGAGATGAACGATAACACGGGTTGTCCATGCGTATCATAAACTACCTGCTGGTAAACATACAAAAAAACTGTGGAACATCACCATCTTTCATGGGTAAATCAACCATCCTCGGGCCATTTTACCAGAGGGTAGCTGTGTAAAGTATAACGACCTCACGTCGCAACCTCACTGGAAGAATGGTTGGCAAGGGGTAACTATCCCAAAATAGCCTTGATTCAAATTCGTGAAATATTGTAATCTACCCAGAATTGTGGGATAGTGACTGTAATGAGGATTGTTACAGCCCATAGTACCATACCCATAATATATCATAATATACTATGGTAAGTTCTAATGGGGATTGTAGTTCTAACGTATCATTTATAATTTGAATCTCAATGAAATATCATCTCATTGGGACGATCTGGTGGTAGGATGGGGATTATAATGGGATGATATCATGGACGACCTCACTGGATGTCACGATGTCACGATGGCGAATCTATGGAGCAACTACTGCCAAATAGAAGCGTTGTTTCAGGTTGGCGAATTTGTAACATTTATCCAGATTGATGGTTGATTGTCCAAGAAAGATGCCATTTCTGTTGGTTACAATGGTTGGGTTTTCATGAGGATTTCCTTTTCATGGATTATGATACTCCACGATATATCAACAGCGAAATGGATTATTGTATGGGTATGCAACCAAGAAGCGACTGATTGGTGGAACTTGGGCATATTCTTCAGCGAGTTTGAGGATGGATTTTCCAAGCAATAATGTGGACGTATAATCATCATGAATCAACCAAGAATTAGGATACTGGCAGCAATCACTGGTGCATAGCTCAGCTGAAACTGCCCAGCAGATGGGGAGTTTAGTAGGGAAAACCCGGTTTCAAACCATCAACTTGGAGGAAGACTCTGGATTTTCAGGATTCGGATTCAAATTGGGATTGTGACATCACCAACCAAAGTGATGCTCCCAAATAGATGGGGCCTCTATAAGTTGGTATGTAAAGCCATCTGCAGAATCATCCACCAGCCACATCTCCTATCCCCAGCCGTGGTCCACCAGCGATGTGGAGGTGGAATGGCATGGCTTATGGGACGACCAACTTTGGTACGCACAGCTTCAAAACACGCAGGCCTTTACGCCGTTTCGGCGCTCTGAGGAGGTGTGTGACTTTTGTTGGGTGTTATCATATATATATATATAGTTACATAAATATGTATATATATATATAGTTACATAAATATGTATATATATATAATATGTATATATATATATATTATGTATATATATATATATATAGTATGATATATATATATATATTTGTATACTCCGGGATTTATATTTTTTTTGTTTTGTTTTTTCGTTGGTTTTTTGAGGGATTTTTAGAGATAGTAGGGATTTATAGGGATATAATTAGGACGTCATGGGATAATTGGGATATGATACTGTATCATGGGAATCATTTCCTCCGGGGTCATCAGCTGGATAGCGGGCCGACGAGAAAATACTCAGGGGGTTTGTGGAGGTTTCTAGCTGGCAAAATCATCGAACTATATGGGTGATTCTCCAATATTCTCCAGCATGTCATGCTTGACTACCAGAGGGAAACTTTGCAAAAACGGGTAGAAAAGTGGGGGGCCTGGAAAGACATGAACATCATCTATGAAATCCTGAAATAAAAAGGTTCCGATCCTTTTTGGAGACACCTGTGACCATGAGTCGATCATCTCCCAGTGATCCCATCGAAACATCAAGGAATGACGGGCCCCTAGTAGTTGTTTTTTATTCAACAAAGTGGGACCCCCCTAGATGGCAAAGTTGGTGTATACCTTGGTTGACTAGGATTTATAGAAGAGATAACGATAGTTGATGACTTTTATAGCCAACTTGTACTTGGGGGGCCGCCTTGTAACTTGTATCTCTTTGGGGGTTGCCATATATGATCTTGGGATGTGAACTGGAACAAATCCATGCCCAAAGATCCGCTGGAGCTCGTTACATTGGGGCCTATAATGTGGGATTCACCCCATGCCGTAAAGCCTACCATTTGGGGTTATGATCCCACCCATTGATGGTTACCTTGGAATATCTTGGGGATGGTTTGGGCGTTTTGGGTTTACAGACACCATTCCCCATTCATACTAGCGACTACCTTGCCAAACAGACTTGATATGATCGATTGTACCTTCGCATTCAGCATCGATTTCCCTGAGTGGGTCACCCCTTTCTAAAAGGACCAGGCAGCCCTTTCACTGCTGTGCACTGGCGCCGATGGGATGTACTCCAAGCAAGTGTGACTTTTCAATTGTTAAGAATGGATGAACCCAAGCAGACTATCCATTCTCTATCTCTAGCACGATCTAGGAAATTAACTTTGGGGAGGAAATCCGCCACCGGACACCATGCCGCGCCCTGTGGATGTCATGGCCAGGATTTGCGTTCGTTGGTGGAGCATTTGGACGCTAAGGCCAACCACTTAGTTCAGGGATCATCCATCATAATCTCATGATTGGAGGCTGGGTTTTCATGATCTGTTGGGGTTGCCTCCTTAGAACCAATTCAGGTTTTCCAATAAGCAGATGTAATTATGAGATATATCAGATGCGATCAGATGTGATACCTGATATACGATAATATATATGTATATGTATATAGATACACATACACATACACATATACATATACATATGCATATGCATATGTATACATGCCTTTTTGGTGGTTAAACACTTAAACAGAGAACAACACAATTTTGTGAACAATTAACGGTTGCAATCCCTTTGATAGCTCGTGTGTTACAGATTGTCAAGCCATGTTTTTCTTGACCCGGAGAGAGCAAAATGCCCAGCAATGATAACAACCACAACCTGGATTCAATCTGCAACACTGGGTGAACTCGCAAGGCCAGTCTGAGTCGGCCCTGGCTCCGCGGCGGGGCGCGGGGACTCGACCACCAGGGGACGTTGAAGATGACAAATAGGGATTCAATGGGAAACAATGGAATGTTGGAGTATATCTGGCGATATCTGACTATCATAGCATTCATACGGCTTTTGTTTCAAAACAAGGTGCACTCTACCACAAAACATCGGTTGGTTTATCATCATTTGCCGAAATCAAGACTACTAGTTTGGGGTATACCCATTTTGGAGACACACCCATGTGGGTATTTTCATGTACCAACAATGTGATCTGAATGTCTGAAAATGGGGTACCGCGGTGGCCGACGCCGTTCTTGAAACACTGACAGTTCGGTCGCTGTACCTGGTTGTAAGGAGATACTGTGCGTTTGTTCAGCACTAGGGAATCTCAATTTATGGCCAGTTGAATGGGAAAACGATATCGGTAAACACGACATTTTGGGGTGTCTGTCCATTATTTCGGACAAACCCACATGATGTTGGTTGTTGTATCACACTGTATCCCATCAAAATATTCCATACTATCCCGGGTGTGGTTGGTTTGTAGCCCTGTTTTGCACGGTTAAACCGCAAGTCTTGATAGGTAAACACCAAAGTCATGCCAACCATACCCCCCGAAAAATATCCTTTTTTATCCCATCATGAATATGTAAATAGCTATCATAAACACACGCAATAATATATATATATATAATATAATGCATATAACTGCACATATATATATATATACACATGTATCTGTAATCATATAGATTCACACGATATTCCATGAAATCCCTGCAAAATCCCCACAACATCTCAATCAACCCCCCTCTAAAATCCGCCCGCGCTGGCGGAACTTAGGCCGTTTTCGTGCCAGCAAGGGCCAGGTTGGTGTATCCCAAAGTGGAAATGCTGAAGGAGGTGCGATGCTGCAAGGGCCTGGAAGTGGGCGTTCGATGCGAAGTTGGGATGGATGGTTTAACTGTAATCTGGGTTGATCTATGAATTTTCCGATTGGTATTGCGAATTTTGGCGTGAAGTAAATGTCAACGTTTGATACTAAGGAATTTCGGGACTTTCGAAGAAATTGGGCACTTCTCATCAAAAATGGTGGTTTAGCCACCAGATTTTCCTACCATTTCATATTTGGGTGGTTTGGAATACAAGAATTTTCGAACTAATGGGATGATGCTGGATAGGATTGATGACTAGTAATTGGGTAATATTTCCCGGTTGGGGTTTAAGCATCTAAAAGAGAGGTATAAACGAAGCATACTGAGGATTTCCTACTATTAGTAGTTGGGTAAAATGTCCCACGAAACAACCTAATTGTTCTTTTTTTTTAGTAAGGGGTTATAATCCAGTTACAAACCAGTAGTAATTTGGTGTGATGATATTCATGTTCGAACTACTGGGATTCATAATTTGGTATATTGCCACCTACCAGACATAGGGGAGTTCACTGTTCACCACCGATGGGATTGACACCCGGGTTGAACATAGTCTCTTCCCCTCTCATGTAGGGGGTTGCATCATGTTTCACCGTCAAACATGGTGGTCTAACATAGCTCAACCTAAAAGGCGATGGTATATTTAATACCGAATGTACCCTCTGGTAATCAAACGTGGCAATGGAAAATCACCATTCTTAGAAGATACATAATCACATATCATCTATAATCCATCTATACATGGGCCATTTTCCATAGCTATATTAGATCACCGAATGGTCATTGTGTTATACCATCCTCCAACACTCGCAATTTGACCCCCCAAAAATCCGCCGGCTTATGGCAGAGGTATGACACCTCCAAAGAAGCAGATGTTGCAACAGGATCCTGCAGTAGTTCAAGAGTTTGCTATCGAACATCACCATTTTTAAGAGGTGAATTATTGAACTAAATGGCTGATTTTCCATAGCAAACTGTGAAACATGAGCGTAAATTACCAGAGGGTCAGGTTTTTTCAACCTACCAAGGAGTTCATAATTTCTCTTGTATCATCTGAGGAGATGGAGATAGGCCAAGCAGACAAGCTTCCCGATGTTTTGGGGACATGACATATAGAGTCTACAAAACATAGGGATCATTCTGCCCGTCTTTCTCACAACATCTCACAACACTTGACCAAATGATACCAACTTTTTGAACTCGCGGAACGATACTTGAACGATACATGGACGGTCTATCTGGATGATTTCCCACACAAAAAGGGTTTGTCTGATGTTCCCTCTGAGTTGCCCTTTTGGGGGATACCCCCTCCATTTTCAGGCACAGCCATATGTTACATTCTTGGTGATATAATATATTCCCATGATATGCCCCATTAAAAAAAAAAAATCCATAAAATCACTAGTTAATAATTAGGTGGTTACCCTCTGGTAAACTAACATAGCTATGGAAAATCACCATTTTTAATGGGAAAAATCCAGTATTTCTATGGCCATTTTCCATAGCTATGTTAGTTTACCAGAGGGTATTGGTATAGGGAATTAGTAAGTACAACTGACTATTTGGAATCATACTATTGAACTTTATGGAACTATACTATTTTATAGGTGGTTAATCCTCACTTGAGTAGTCGCATCGCTCATCGGGTCATTGGATCAGGCTTTGGCCTTGGAGCCTTTGAGTGCCTCCATCGCCTTGGAAGCCTTGAGGTGGGATCTGCCGAGGAACTGGACAACCATGGAAGCTGATGAACTGGTGGGAGATCAGCAAGATATTCCTATGTACTTCGAAAATAATCCAATGCAATCATAGTAATGTGTATATATATATATATATGAATATGTGTATGGATATCGATATGTATAGCTGGGTTGTATCCAGGATATGCTTTTCAACCACATCTTAGTTGGGATGCACATCTGTTAGACATCTTTGGGGGGCCAAAAAGACTTGTATGGGGGGACATGTCAAGACATATCCTCAAACTTGGGGAGTTGGGGCATCACGCATTCCTCGATGGCGAATATTGAATATGGGCGTGTCTAAAAATGGGGCATGTCCCTAAATGGCAATTTGATAAGGCAACTGATGATACACCAGTGGATTTGGGGTACAGACAAACCCGTACAGTCTTTCGATCCCGCCAATGGTTACTGTTGCAAATTTCAAACCTGATTGACTGCAACACTGATTTTTGAGCACGTTTAGTCGTGGATACGGATACAATCAGTGTGGAGATGACGACTTCGAGAAGATTGTGTGAAGTTTTGTTTCATTTTCATTGCTGAACTGCAGGCTGATTGCATTGACAAAGGTGTGCTCGACACTAAACTAGCATGCTCCCGCACCGAAGGGGTGCGAGCGGAGTTTTTCTATCTCAAAAGTAGAATGTCTACATCTTTATCTCTATCTAAGATCTATAACTCTATATCTCTATATATCTGTCTCAATTTTGGCCAAAGACTGAGGCGTTTGCCCCAACAGGAACACCTCGAAACCGCCACGAAATCTGCCGCCGCAGTGGTTTCGGACCAATTTTTTCTTCCAGTGGTGCGGGCGCCATGACCGGCGAAGCCGGTGACTATGGCCTCGTGGACCGACCAGCTACGCTCATTGGATCAACGGTGCCGTGGGTCGCAGAAAACGGACCCGGGGTGGGACCTGGTGAAATCCATGAGGTTTTGGGGATTTATAGTGATATAGCTGGAGTATATTTGGATAATAGTTAATTGGGATATAATGGGAGTATGAGCTCCATTAAATCAAACGTGGCAATGGGAACATCCACCATTGTAGACGATTTTCCAAGCTATAAACCTCCAGTCCGGGCATTGCCCAGCCAGCCACGTTTGATGACACCGGAGGGCACTCCTTTATTTGAGGGGGACCAAGCTTCCCATGGTATACCCCTGCTTAATCGCAATACCATGCGATACAGGTTCGATCTCTTCGTGGTTCATCCGTGTTCATCCCGCGTGGGATGAATCACCCAGTGATTTTGCCACCGGGTATGTACCACCAAAATGGCAATGATGATAAACCATCAAATGTGGGGTACCCGATCTTCCAGACAATTTCTGATAAGGTATTATGATGTATTATGTACCATTTTCTAAATATACGTATTATATAGTATCATTTTACACATTCATTGATTCAGCCTTATTGTTGGTATCATTGTGATTGTGATGATGTACTCATAATATAACACTGTGATATTCTTGTTTTGTTTTCATTTTCATTTTCTCAGTGCCGTATTATGATGTCTACAACTACTGAGATCATTCTCATTATTGTCAGAATTGTCATAATCACTATTATCATCGTCAGCATTATCATCAGTATCGTTTTTATTATCTAAATAGTGGATTACCACTACTGTTATCATCATGATTGCGTTATCATCATCATCATCATCATCATCATCATCATCATCATCATCATCATCATCATCATCATCATCATCATCATCATCATCATCATCATCATCATCACATCATCATCATCATCATCATCAACAACAACAACAACAACAACAACAACAACAACAACAACAACAACAACATCAATACTGTATATTATTGTCACTTTATGGGAGAGGCCCTGACCGCTTTCCACCGGCCCGGCAGTGAGGTTTGAATTGGAGGCCCAGCTGGGTAGTGAGAGATTTAAACTGGATAACAGTGGGACGATTCAGCGCCTTAGGTCCTGAAAAATCCCCAAGAGAATGGCTGAAACGTTTGGGAAACCATGGGAAAACACAAAAGAAAGTGGCTGAATAGCCAATTTCGCCCATGGATTTTTTAAATTGGGAAACCATGTCTTCATGGCTCCTTGATCGGGGATTTGGGCTAGATGAATACACCAGATGCCACTTTCGCCTGTTTGAAACCTGGGTGACTGCTGATCGTGCTCTGTCCTGGTGTCCTGGCAGTCAAAACACAGACACAACTATCCCGCAGCTCAGCCAATTCCAAACTAATTGATTATTTGATGTTGATTATTTGGAATAGTTATTCAACTATCCCAATATGATTATTAATTATCAATAATTAAATTCAACTATCTAATATGACTGTTCTCAACGATTCCCAAATAATCAACTATTAATCTGATTGTTTTGATCGGACAACCACCTCCAAAGCCTCACAAACTATGATCAAATCCAGCAGCTGGGAAGTCAACACATCGAGAGTGGCTGTTTGGAACAGGAATACTGTATGACGATTCAATGCTTCTATATGATTCTCTATTTGTCTGTATATATATATATATAGATGTGCATATATATATATATATATACACATACACACCATATCTACATTCTATTCTCAATATCAATATTGGTATGCATATCAATATCAAACA
This sequence comes from Symbiodinium sp. clade C Y103, assembly GCA_003297045.1. Lineage (NCBI taxonomy): Eukaryota > Dinophyceae > Suessiales > Symbiodiniaceae > Cladocopium > Cladocopium sp. clade C. Next base: position 231,657 of record BGPT01001168.1, on the reverse strand, counting down.
TCGTATATACATACACACATATATACATATATATGCATATATACATACACATATATATATATATATATATCATACACACACACACACATGTATATATACACATGCACAGTATACATATACATATATACGAACTCCAGTGAAAGGCACCAAAGTTCTTCCCAAACCTGGAAGTTCTTCAATTCGAACAGTTTCGCCAGGCAGATGAAACAGCCTATAAGTTACACTTGGTACATGTTCGACGCTTGCCGGGGCGGTATCGGTTGGGTCTGGGATTTGGTGGTCGAGAAGGGAGTACAGGTACTTCGGGGTGCAGTTCCACTTAACAAGCAGGTACATGATCATGGTACTGTATAACATTTGCTATCTTTCCAAAATGGCAGCGATCTTAGATGATTTCAGGTGTTCGAACCACTTCAATTTGTTCAGACAAGATGTTTTTGGGCTCGAACCTCCATTGGGACCTCGCAGATGGGACCCTTGGAAGGTACGCACAAGAAAAGTGGTTGTAGTGGCATATATCATATGGCTATGGCTCAAAATTATGGTACCAAAAATGGCCATTTTTAATGGTAAATGACTATCAACCAACCAACTATAGGGTTCATAATTTTGAGCCATACCCATATTTCAATATATTTATCATGGACCAATGCATATCGGCCCCATTTGTCCAAGCACCGCAACCTCGGCAAAAAAACAGCACTCAGCCGAGCCAATCCGACTAGGAAGATGTCCTATGCTTTTGGGCTGCCTTTGCCTTCATGGGTCGTTTGCAGTCTCTCAGGCCGGAGGTTTCATGAGCTGATGAGAAAAATACACCCATATGTATATATGTAGACATACACGTACTATGAATATATCATATATATATATACACCTTATATATATATATGCATATGTAGTCTGTTATGCAGAATTTATCACTACTATTATTCTGATTCCGACAATCATTATGTATTTATTTACTTCTTTATTTCTGTTAGAAGATGTTTTTCGCCAAGAACTTGACGGTCTTGCGGGACGACGCCTTGGCATTGCCAGGCATTGTGGTTGTTGCCGATCACCGAAGAACGGGAGCTCTCCTTAGGAGACGACGAGAGTCTGCCACGTGGAAAGGGAGGATGAACAAAGGATTTTGATTTTCCCTCTGGTTATTTAACATAGCTATGGAGAATTCCCGAACTATTTTTTTTTTCCTGGGAAAATCATCTATAAATGGGACATGTTCAATGGCTGTGTTAAATAACCATAGCGTATACCTAGTACAACATAGATTCATTTTTCATTTTTTGTGGCTTAATGTGATAAGCAAGGCGATTTAACCACCAAAACTTGGGATTGCATCCTTGATATATTATATAGGCTATAGCCATGTATATACCCTGCAGAATAACAATCACGGCAATGGAAAATCCATGAGCAATCACCATTTTTGAAAGGTGAACCATTGACTCAAACGGGATCCAAAAAAAGGATATTTTCCAATCTTCCCATTCTCTTACCAAAGGGCAACACTTGGCAAGTAGCTGGGGACAGAGTGTTAAAAGATGACTTACCATAACTGCCATAACTAGTTGGATCATCCTTGAAGTGGCGTGGGGGATATATCCATGGGGAGCTTCGATGATCCGATCGGAGACAAGCGCTCGTACAATGACGGACCCCCCAAAGATACAAAGATACAAAGATACAATTAAAATCAATTAAATGCATTAGACATCACTAGACAATATTACATATACATCCATATACATTTATGGAAATGGGGTATAACTCCCCCAACTAGCCATGTTTTTTTGGGTTTCACTGGGAGACGTGACTTTCGGCAGGAGAGACCATCCATTGCTTCAGCGTTTTCATACTGACCATCCTCAGTATGACCCTCTCCATCGCCTCCGCTTCATGCCCAAGGACCTAGACTGGGGGGCTGGGAAAGAAGACCTCCACCTTGCCTGCTGGAGGAAAAAGAAACATACGTGTGACTGAAGAGTCATGCAGATTGGAAATCTCCGGAATCCCGGTGACCATGGGGCTTCCCAAAAGTTTGAGGTGGATTTGGAAGGTTGCAAAAACAACCCGCCGGACCGGAAACCGTGCTCGTAAAAACACTGTTTCTTTTTCTTTTTTCGAAATGAGCTTGGCACTGTGGCGAAACGCGTTTTTTTTTTTTTCAAAAAGCACTACAGAAATGGAGCCAAAATTTGGTCGTTTTTGCGTTTTACCGCAGTAGCAGCTCATTTTCATGGGATCAGTTCGGTGCATCATGAAAGCAAGCCCTTTTCCTTCAGAAGATGCGCTTCCAAGCTTCCATCGTCTTTGGAGGTTGATGTACCGCCATTGCCAAGACTTGCAATAGAGCACCAAACCGAGGCTTTGAGATGACAAACGACACTGAGTTTGTCACGGCTGCAATATACTGGAAGTTGTTACAGGAGTTATCAACGTAGCATCCAGAACGTACTTGGAAGTTGTTAGAAGATTTAATAACGCAACATCCAGAAGGTACCTGGAAGTTGTTAGAAAAGTCAATACTGCAATGTAGCATCCAAAACGCACTTGCAAGTTGTTTGAAGAGCTAGTAATGCAAATCCAGACCGTCCTTGGCAGTTGTTAGAAGAGTTAATAACGTAGCATCAAGAAAGCACTGGGAAGTTCTTCGGGCAAGGGACGTTAATAGCCCGCTCCACCCCACCCCAACGAAAACGTTGATTTTACGAGCACGGCTTTCGGTCCGCTGGCAAAAACAAGATATGAACTCACACCAGTCTTGTAGATCAGACACAACATAGGGCAACTTAAGTGACAATCCAGAATCCAGACTAGGAAAATCATCCAGCTGTCGAAAGATTGGACGAGACCTGATGTTGGCTCCAAGTAATTACTTTGGAGGGCCAGTGCCACTTCTCTCCCAATGGGTTTCAACAAAGAGTAGCCTCACATATCCATTTCTTTACCAACACTTTCCTGCAAAACTTGGTGGTGCTATGCCATCACTTTCAGACACATCTCAAATCATCTTGCTGGTGCTTAGTAGGGAATGGGGGAATGATCCATACTCACAGTACTAGTAACAATCATCCCATTCCCGCATTCCCTACTAAGCACCCGTAAGATCCAGTAAGTCATCCAAATCCTGAGATGGACAGGAGTAGCTGGTCCTGGGAGCCCTTCTGGGCGTTCCTGGGCTTCAGCAGCTCCACACTATTGGCCACCAGGTCTGGTCGGGTCAGGGTTGAAAACACCCTGAAATGACTCGCAGGATCTAAGTCTATCTTGGAATATCTTGGTGTTGGTCGTTTTTGATCCAATTAATTTTGGGATGTTCATGGTCACACCCTCCCGTTGATTTGCCAACCAACAACGATGGCAAATGTACGCCACCTTTTCTTTTGAGGTAAATCGAGAGCAGAGGGTTCAGCAAACTTTTGAAGCCAAGCGGTATACAAGTGAAATGTTCTTAGAAGCTGCCAGTTGCCAGTTGCCTGGTGGTACTCTAGCTTCAAACAACCTGCATGTTTCAAGCTGGGTATATAAGATTATGTAAGTGGGTGCAAACAAACACGCTGGGTAAGTGGGTGCAAACAAACACGTTTTGGTCGTGTAGCCATGATGACTCCACAGGTGCTCTCTATCTGGGACATAGGGCACGGAAACCATGGTTTTCCCCATCCAATATGGGAAGTTCCCGAAACATTTTCCTTAAACAAATCCAATGAACTATTCAATGGTAATGTCGCGAAGTGATGTGTTTCTTCGGGGATAGCCTAGTATAGACATGTATCTATAGAATGTTCTCAGTTCTAGTTGGGATCACCGGGGAAACCAATGTGGGAATGGAAGACCCTCCTTTAGCAATTGGCCCGCTATTTCGCAGGAAATACATTAATATGGATAGAAATTGATAGAAATTGATAGACATGGCTAGAAATGGATAGAAATGGGAGACATTGCTAGAAATGGATGTAGAAGTGAGGGATTTGCCATTGTCTCGTTGGATTGCCTTGCCGGGCAAACTGGCACATTCTTTTTTGTTGGATCTCCACTGCGAAGTTGCGGCCAGGTGGCATATGATTCCAGAGGAAGGACCGTCTACAGCCATGCTCACGATCCTATCTGCCACTCGGGTAGAACATTGAACATGAGAAGAGGACCCAGCGTCCCAGTAATTTTTGGGGTATCCACACTGTTTTGGGACGCATACAGATGTTTTATATGTTTCCCTTCCAGGTTGTACTAGCATCAACAATTCCAGGAAAAGCCCTGAGTTCTGCACGCCTGATGTTTGATTGCTTGTGGTCGGGTATTAACTCGCTCCGCCACTGACAAAGTACTACATATAAAGCTGCGCCTTGCATCTGCGAGTCCGTTGGTGAAAGGGGCATGGGTCAAGTCTTTGGGTACCCCAAATAGGAATGTTTCACAACCCCAAGAATGGTCAATCCATTTGTTGTTCCTCGGGGCCAAGCAAACTTTCAGCCATCCCCACATTTCTTGCTGTTGCTCAGTCTATGGCAAAGGCTCAAAATCACCACTTGTAAATGAACAATCAACTTCAAAAATTGCTAAAGATGACGACATTTCTAGGCCCATTGTTACCCGAAAAACTAGGCCGTCATCCACATCTTCATGTCCTTTCTTTCGTCCTCAGGTGGTAGTATTTTTGGCCGCTCTGCCCCTTCGCTTCTTGGCGTTGCGAACTTTTTCCCGGAAACATACAACATGCGATGGACATGGGTTTTGCGTTCGGACATGATCTACATTCACGGTCCAATGTTGGATATTCCATACCAAACTAGCGCCGGACTGGGATGGTTCCTTGGAACAACCAATTCCACGGAGCTAAGGAGCCCCTCAAAAGATAGAACCTTATTTCCCTACAATTTTCATTTTGAGCTGCTTTTCCAACCTTTTCAATCTTTCAGGGAACCTCTACGATATCGCAGTTTCATAGGGATGCCAGGTATCGATCATTTCTAAAGATGTAGGAATGAGTTGTCTGGATCATAGATCCCCATCCCTGAGCAGTGACAAGCGACTCGTCATCTGAGGCTTGTGGCTCTCAACGATTCTGTCGTGCTGTGCTGTGCTTGCCACCTTCATATCAAGCTGGTTGAAATCTGAAGGCCCCATGGCCGATTTGGCAACTAGTTGGGGATAAATGGCGCGATTTGGGGATATATATATATATATTCACAGTATGGAATCAATATAAATCAGATTGAATGATATGCAACTACGGAGGACTCGAATACAAAATAAGATATGGAGATTAAGATATATGAAATCATGTGGAATCAACATGAATCGACTGGGGAATGATGGGCACAACAGGAATCATGCAATGTGGTGATTGAAAAGTACCTTTATGTCCCTCGTTTTAGTCTTGCATGACTAGAAGCCAATTGATGACCACTTTGCGGATGGCTAAAAACCCACCTTGCGCAGCAAGGCAAGTCAATAGCTTGTAATTTCTATTGGAGAGATGGTGGTGTGCCCTTGTCTCGTGTCTCGTGTCATGATAGCCGCTGCGAGGCCAATATGATGCCGGGGCAGGTCTCTGTTTCCTCATTTTCCTGCTGCCCATCTTTTGGTCCTATGAGAAAGACCAGCTACCTGGCAAAACAGTGCCGGAGCAAGTGCCAGGTGAGACTACGAAAGGGTAGCTTTGTTGGAGGAGTCTCCAAAGATCTGAAACTTTGGAACCTCAAAGTTGAAGCCATTGGATCGACTTCTTTTTTGTTGCATCCTGGCATTGTCTATGATTCAAAAAATCACCTGCTTTATTTTCGAGGGATAAGGAGACACTTTTTGATAAGGCGACACTTTTTGGGGTACCCTCTAGACATTTTCAAGAGTTTGTAGCTATGTTGAATTACCAGAGGGTGCTGTATTTCTTCTGATTTCATTCCAAGATTTGGACCAAGAAACTGGTTCACGAAACCGCTATCCGAGGCGCCAGATCGTGCTCCAGGACGTGGGGACGTGGGGACGGGGCTGGGTGCTGTCTCAGGTTGACTGGTGGATATTTCATCCACAACAAAGGATTCCCCAAAAAGATGGAACAGCAATTCATCTCACTGATTTTAGTATGATTTACTTTTCAAGTGTTTTTTTTTTTAGTTGCTGTAGCAGCTGGGCCTTTTATCAAACTCACCGGCTCATAGTTGCGATCCTTGTGGGCAGACAGTACGATGGAAGGCACAAACTTGACCAACCGAACCTGCAAGGCACGAGCCAACATACCTGGAGTCTTCTGCTTGTCTGATGATTTTCACCTGCCATTGATACCATGCTGCTTCTGTTCTTCCCATTTTGCGAATTGGATGTTGAAGCTTTCCGTGTGGTTTTCGATCTCCGTGAATCCGACCTTCAGATCTTCCTTGGAACCTCAGATCATACCAAACGAGCTTCCTGGTTAGTTAGATTCCCCTATGTTTCGAACAGTTTCATGAGTAAAAACAATATATTTTTTTCATGCGTTTCCTTCCCAGAGGAATTGGATATAGTTATATATTACATAGTTGGATTTACAATCTTTGGAATAGTTCACACGTTTTCAAATCAATGTTCACAAGTCACTGGTACATAGACTTGTTGGTTGAACAACCAATGTGTTGCAATAAAACTGTTGGGAATTGTTCATAAGTCTTGAAATCAATAAATCCCAGCCCCTGTTCATATTAAATCCCGCCATTGTATGGTCCCCAAAATTCCATTTCATCTACTGAACCATTGTAGAGGGGGGGGTTTTTCACACGATCGGGGGAAGGGATTGGCATTGTAAGAGTATCAACCAGTTTTTTTTGAAATCCGCCGTTGACATTATTGAAATCAAACGATGGCTTGTCTATTGATAATGATTAGATATAGATGATTAGATATAGATCCATAGATATATATATATATATATCCATAGATATAGATCCATAGATATAGATCCATAGATCAGCTTTATCTATCTATTCTAATGGCTTATCAGCAGCTTTATCTTATCAATTGATAATCCATCAGAATAGATGGAGAGCTGCTGCTTCTCCTCAGGAGGCGATCCGAAATCTGTCACCCAAACCGCTCGCCTGGACGTCGGTGCTGGGGTCAGGCAGGGCACGACTCACCAGCCACACGGGATCTCAGCAGCCAAAACTAGGGGGTTCCTTAAATGGAGATACCCCAAAATGGATGGTTTATAATGGAAAATCCTATGAAAATAGATGATTTAGGGGTACCCCTATTTTAGGAAACCTTCAAATAGGGGGTATCATGAGCCAACATGGGGATTAAATCATCAACAAAGAGAAATGCCCCCAGGAAAGAGGGGAGGAAGCAAGAGGGGAAGAAGCAGAAGAATCACAGTAGAAACTATAAACCAAGAACGGTAGGAAATGAACGGACATAAACCAAGGAAAACGGGTTTTCACAGTGATGTGGTGTGTAGCAGAAGGAATCTCAATATGGAAACAATCATTGGCTATTAAGCTTTCAACCACTGATATCCATGAATTGTTTCACGTCAAAATTGAGAGGTGACAGACCCCTGAATTGGGATGGTTAAATTCCAGTGCAAATCGAGGCAGTCAATATGCGAGCCAAAAATTCGGGAGGCAACAGCGGAGGAACTAGATTTTCTCGATAGGTCCCTAGGGTCATCTAGGGTCGATATCTACCGATGCAACAACAGCCCACTTGTGGATGGGCCATGGGGTTTCAGTTTTTGGGGTTCCACCCCATGCTGCCGCCTGATGCGACTGATTTTTCGATGGGTTCCTGACCTATCATAGCCATCACCATCAGGCAACGGAGAACCCCCCCAGTTCTATCCATCTTGTCAGATCCCAAAATCCACTAACATCAATGGCATTCTGCTTCAGCGCCCAGGCGGAAGTTTCCTGCCCTCTGATCTCATGAGTCCCTTGGGCGCAGTTTCATGGCGGTACTGGAAGTTGACGGAGCGACAGATATTTTTGTCGAATGGGTTGACACATCTTGAAACCACCGGGACTTGACAGCGAGAGTGGGATGAATGAGACAACAGAAATATAATGAAATATATAGAATTATATAGAAATACTGATGTAACATGATTTGACAGTGAGGATGCCAACAGCAAGTTCAACTTTGGCGAATGAAAAGGTTGCGAAACGGGTCGTTGTAAGAAGACCATCGGATCGCTGGGATTTCTCATGAGGCTCAACGAATGTGTGTAGAGAGGGATTGCACAATTTTCCGGTGGAATCAACCATTCAAGTTTTCCACTACTAGTATCATATAGATTCATATAGTATTATCATGTATTATCATTATCATCAATAATCATCCAATGACTATGTATTATCATCATTTATCATCAATAATCATCCGGATTATCTGATAAATAGTATGATCATGTATTACTAGGCATTGGATGATCATAACCTAAACAATCAATCAGTAGATCACAATCATCCATCGGGGACCACTGATGGGCCGGTCGTTTTCAGGAAGAGACGAGCTGTTGCGTTGATCTCTCCATTCAGCCACTGTTGACTTCCGCATTTTGATTCCATGCCTGTAAAAATATGTCCGAAACTTATTTCTGAGCCATGATCTCCCAATGTTTGCAGGCAAGAATCCACATTTTAGCTGGTGAAAACAAGATTTTGGTAGTGGAACTTGCCATTCTTGGCGTCTGAAAGCGGAAGAAACATAGCATATCTGCCCCGTGGCCCAGATCGCACCACGAGCGCTCGTGGCGGAAAGCGGGAGGTGAAGGTGGCCCCCGGGCCTGCCAGAAATGGGTTGTAAACATCATCCCCAAATGGTACTTGTTTAAGGCATGGACTTTATATGATATGATATCATGATATGTGTGTTACCACATTAATATGTGGCAAACTGTAAACCCAACAAGAAACCATCCCCAATTGGGGTTTATTTGTATTTATCGGATTTTATCGGTATAGCTTTGGGATGATTTCGAACAGCCCCCAACATGGTTGGGCCTGAAGACCTCACAAATAACACGAGCTCACTTCAATTGATGCGAAAAAAGTAACTGGAGAAGCAACCCGAAATCACCAAATCTTCCAGAATTGGTGATCTATGATTGAGGCACTTCAAGAATTTCACTTGGTGTTGATTTCATTCATATGTGTTGACATCAAAAAGTCTCCAGTTCCTCCCAAAAATGATGAGTCACCTCTGGAGATCCAGCAGCGACATCAAGTTGATTGCATCGACCATTGCTGACGTGGCCTTGCTTGACCCAGCTAGCATGCCACAGTATGCAACCAATTCTCCCAATCTCAAGGATACCATCAGATACCATTTGGGGGTTTCCATGGGGGATCCCCAAGTTATGGATGGTTTTATAGAGGTTTAGAGTGGAAAGACCTATGAAAATGGATGATTTAGGGGTACCCCCATGACTTACTGTAGGAAACCTCCATTTCCTACTGGATCCACTAGGTGGATCGTCCCAATCCCAATGCCATGGCTGGTTCGAGGCTTCAATACTTCGCTGCCGAAGCGACCTGAGGAGGGGTCCAGTAGCATAGATGTGACAGATGCAGAATATATACAGTGTCAGTGTATCTATGTGTGTATCTATGTATGTATATATATATATATCATACATTGTAATTATAATACATATATATATATACACATAGGTTCATGACATACAGATTGTACATGCTATGTCATACACAGGAGTAGTAAAGATTTTGTGTATATGTATACAGTGTATATATGTACCGTATATGTACATAATGTAAGGCTCCCCAACTAATAAACATGATGTTTTGATATGTTTTGAAACATTAGGTAATTTCGCGGTGCAACCAGTAAAAGTTATCAGACAAATCTGGTCATCTTTGGTAGCTGTTTCTAGTACTGCCCGAAACACATCATATTTTTGTGTCGCATCCGACTATGGTGGTTGATTGTCCCGATGATATCGCCAAGATTGGTGATGGTATTCCCCAAGACCGCCCTTGTTATTGTATACCATCCAATCTTGGGGCTACATGACGTGACGTATCCTGAGCCATACTAGTTGTAGATGGGCCACAGCCGTAACATGTTGATCAGTCATGGTCACCCGCTTTTCCTTTGAAAATTGACATTTATGTTGGTACACGTGGCTTCGTCACAAGTACCACTGCATCTTGGTCACCAAAGACCCCAACATGGATGCCGCGACTCCTGGCAGGATAGAGGATTGCGGGTCCCACGAACATGCTTTCTTCGGGGAAGATGTCTCGGGTAGGGAGTTCCCTAGAAGAAAAAGACCTGGAAGGTGCGGAAGGTGCATCCCAATTTGCAGCCCATGATCGGACTTTATTTTAAAGCTGAGACATCAACTGGTTACTGTACTCACTCTGACAATCATCCCACTATTCTATGCTGATCCGTAGCAACATATTTTTCTTTTCGGTAGCAGTTTTACAGTGCATTTAAAGGGCACGTTGCCAAAGATGGGTTCTCAAGTCATTCCCCAGCAGCTTGGCCCTGCGGCTACAACCTTTTCCACTGAAAAAGCCCACCTTTTGAGCCGCCGAAATTGCCCTCGTTGAAAATACGGCGTTTTGTTGCTATCGTTGCATTTGTATAAATGTAGATTTGGATACATGGGTTGAAATCTTGAGCCCCAGCACCCCAAAATCATGGTTTTTTTTGGGGGGAACCCCAGTGACAAGTTTGACTGGACCTTCAATTGAGTCTTCCACTCCTTATACTTATGTCACATGCTCACATGCTCTAAACTGCCCATCTGGAAACTCAACAATTGGACCATGCCTGGTTTGTTCGAAATCATCAATTTTTTTTTGCGATGCCTCAAACTCAGCTGATGATCCCCAAGGGACATTCATCCCATCCCCTGGAGTAAACACCTCCATGGTGAACGCCCCAAAAGATGTGGTTTCATCCCCTACATCCACCATGGTTTCAAGCAGGGTGTTTCAGAGTAGGGACGGGATGACGGTCTCAATAGCAAGTTATCAGCCAGCTTTCTTTTAATATCCTTGATTGACATTAGAGTAGATTAGATGACGGTCTATCTATTGAGGAAGTGCCCAACTGTCATTTGATGTCAGACTTGGGAAGAATGATTTGGTTTCACGATCTATGACCTATGACATATATGTCACCCACATATACATATGTACAGACACACACACACACAGACAATTACCACATATATCCTTAGTGATCCGTTTTAACTGGGATGATGATGATGATGATGATGATGATGATGATGATGATGATGATGATGATGATGATGATGACGAGGATGATGATGATGATGATGATGATGATGATGATTGATACTTGGGAACTCATGATTAATGATGATCAACGTGTGTATATATATATATACAATTATATATACACATAGAAACAACCAATATCTCTTACCTTTCACCTCAGGTTGTTGAATTTCTTCAAGGGTGAAGATCGAAAGGTTGGGAATGCCCAGTGAATTGGTGGTGGGTGGATGTGAATGGCGATGCGTCTTCAGATCGGAGGTGTGGGCTGACTATTTTTATACAGATATTACAATGTGTCCCGGATTTTGTTTCAGAATCTGATAATCTTGCGGTAGATGACTCACATTTCCCGAAGTCAAGTGCAGCATGTTTAAGATGATTTATTAGCCTCGGGGATATTTCATCTACTCTAGGGGAGCAATGATTACGTGTTAGATATGAATGGGGGAAGGGTTACAGGAAGATCATCCAGAGGTCATTTCTTGCCACTTCACGCCTGGTGGGATAATCCAAGCGCGACCAGCAGTCTTCGGATCTCGGACCGGATCAATTCGTCTACTTGTTACCTTTCAATGGGCGTGGCTTAATCTGAAATTGTAGGCGTCGAATTGGGGTTGAGTCAAATTTTAGTATCCATGGGACCACAGATGGTCTGCGGTCCTGACGGGCGGCAAACCATCCCATTTTGGTACATTTTGGTTTGTATATCCAATTTTGAATAACATGTTTGACACACACCCAACTCCTGTCGCAATCGAAGGCACTTCCATTGGCTCGACTTTCCGCACAGGGACCCTGCTTGGAGGATCATCCCACTTACTACGTACTTGATTAGCAACCCCAGTTATATCCCATCCATGTATGGAGGCCATAAATAGGGGTACCCCCAAATCATCCCAAATTTTCCATGATAAACCTTCCATTTTTTGGGGTACCCTCATTTATGGACACCGTCATATATGAATACATGGGACACATCCCCTTGGTTGACGAAGCGCGCCCTCGCCATGGCGGGTGATGCCATGCGAGTGGCCGAGAAGACGGGAGACTGGCAGACAGCTCTGGTCCTCCTGGAGACCATGTGCAACTTGGCGAGTTTCGCTCAAGGTTTGGGGCAGAGGTGATGGACGGGCAACAAAAATATGCAGAAAAGCGATATATGATTATATATGTATACATGTACACGTATGTACACAGATAGATATATGTATTAACATGGATTTCCGAATTGTATTTACCGCCGAGACCCAAAGCATCCAGAATACATTGCTTTTAAGTTGTGTTTGTGGTTGGGTACCGCACACAAATATATAGTTTTCCTTTTATGATTGTTGTTGTTGTTGTTGTTGTTGTTGTCGTCGTTTTCATCTTCCTTTTCCTATGATAGGAACATACAAAAGAAATTATCATTATTACATATATGCACATGTATAATATGTGCATGTATGCAATTTTGTCTCTTAAATTGTGGCAGCTTTGGAATTTTGTGGTTCCCGTACCTTCTGATATATGTGTGAATCTTGTTTCTTAAATTGCGGCAGCTTTGGAATTGGAGGAAAATCATCGTCCAAAGCCACTTTATGGATTTTGCTTGTTAGTCTTTTTGCACTCACGCATTGTAAGACTTAACTCGCCTGAGCAAACTATAACGGTCTCACATTGAACTCAGCATGTTTACATCACAAGCGTATTGTCAGAAACGTTGCCTGGTTGGGATGTGAGCTATTTCTGATTTCGTGGGATCGTTCCTAGTAATACCCCTCTGACATATGGAACCCTAAAATAGACAGATCTGATACTGGGCGGGTCTCCTCCTAGGGCACCCTTTTGGTTGGTCCACTTTCCCCCATTTTGGACGTCTAAATCCAAGATCCCCATTTGGGTTTGTCTGAGAATGGCATGTTGATCCTCCACTTTTTCATATCAAGATGCTTCAACATGACCACAAAAGGGTGGATTTTTGCCAGCATTGTTCCTACCTTTCAGACCCAATTTTCTCGATACCGATGAAACTCCGAGGCCTTCAGCGGATTCCCGACCAAGTGTCCTACCACCGCGCCATGTCTGCCTGTGGCGGTGCCGGCTTCTGGGCGCTGGCGGTGTATTTGTTGGCCACCATGTAACTCGCTGCGGATGGTGCTGGGCTGAGAATGGGGGATTCAAACTACTCAAAATTGTGGGATTTTAATGGATTTTATGGGATTCTAGTGTGTCAAAGCTGATTTTGACCTCAAAATGAAATGAGACTTTCACTGGCCAAACATATCCAAACATAGCGTGTGAACGACCCAAAGATATCCAGTTCAACCGAAAAAGATGCGACTTCAGTCGCGAGAAGAGGTGGGCAGTTGTGTTCCTATAAGAATGACAATATGTTGACATCATTGATGCCAAACATATTCTAGATGCTAGATAGTTTTAACCCCATAATGAGTAAGAAAGATGAACAAATACAAGAATGAACACTGGAAGTGTTACGCTCAAATCAACATGAATTGACGTGACACGCTGATTTGATAGAAAGTGACATAGGATCACAGCCAAGGTTGTGCGTGCCCACTAGTTACAAGTTGTCTTACTACCCTACGTACTGCAACTATAGTTGTAGTTATAATCACCAGAAAACCTACTTGGAGGTTCATCCATGTTAATCCCAATTAGCAAGTGGCTCATAACTCATAACCCAGGTTAATAAGTGGGGTTATATGCCACTCGTCTAACCGGCGATAGATGTTGTGAACTCGCCACTGACTACTTGTTACTTGTGGGTCCCGACCATACAAGTACTCCACCCCAGTTCGAAGCTGTTTTTCCACTTGTTTTGTCTATAACCCCCAGGGTCTATGGGAATCTCTAGCATGCGCAGTTCTCCCTACTTCTCCCTAGTTCAAACAACCAACTTCACCAAGACACAGCGGGGCAGCACGGGCACCGGGGAGCACCAGGTGGTGTTGGCAGTTGGTCCCTGATGTCATCAGCTACAACCGCTGCATTTCGGCCTGTCGAAAGGCCTCGGAAGGCCAGGAAGCGGTGAGGCTGTTGGAAGCGATCTTTGAGCCTTGGGCTGGATGTAGATCCCGGGGAAGATGGGCTTAGATACATTTATATAGACAAATATATTGTATATCATATACACATATATATATATATTATAGACATATTATATATCATATAACTACATCTATTTATATACATATTATCAGTATATATATATATATATTAGTTATACGTACATTGCGGTTGTATCTCTCCATATATTTATATATGTATATGAATGTACATCTATGTGCTGTGTATTACATAATGGATGATGTAACTGGCAGATTGTAGGGGATTTGAAAAAGTAGACCATGATGGCGGGTCAAAATTGAAGACCAAATATGCCAAACCGCCAAACCAGCAACTACTTTGTTCCTTTCATTTTGGGATGTTCACTGGCAGAGTTGCTCCAACCAACAGTTCCCGTCACGTTTCTCTGGGGCTTTCGGATCCAAGTGCCAGGGTTTTGACCAACACCCGTGTTCGAATAGGTCGAAGTGAGTCGATTTCTCAACTCCGTACCTGATGGGTCGTTGTAATGCCGCCATGTTCAGCATCGTTTCATCTTTTTTTGTTTTCAATTTCCAGAAAACTCCATTAACAGCAATGAAATTCCATGTAATTGAATTCCACGAAAATCAATGAGAATGGTGGCTATGATAATCTTCACCTTTCGCTCTTGCCCCATTGGCTTCTTCCAGCAGTGGCACGACTCATTTTCAGCTTCTCGTCACTGAGGAGAAGCAGTTGGAAGCCGATGTGAGGCTCGAAGGCAAATTGCTGGGCTGAGCAACCTTCCCCTGATTGAAGCATTCCACCAGAAAAACCTTGGTTTTATCTCAGGGGGATTACGATTATTCAATCCAAAGTTTCTTCGCAGATGAGCGAATTTTGTTGAGTGAATCCAGCTATCGTTCCGATTTTGGTGATTCAATTCCCAAAGGTTTGCTATCGCCAGACACTTTGATGGTCAGGAACCAACTCCCCAGTCATGTTGCTGTCGGCGGTAGCTGGTTTCAAGGACCCACCGACGGACTTCTGGGTATCCAATCCCTTGACCGTTCACTTCCCCCGCGGATGGAATGCTTGATGATGTTGGATGGAAAAAAACTAGGTCTTTTCAGACACGAATAGCAATGAAAGAGCGTTGTCTTTTTCAACCGTAGAACCGCAGTAAGATACTCAGGCTCCCAGTTTGGTTTGATGATTGAAAGCCGTACAAGTGCAGAGCCTCTCCATGCTCACTATGGGACTGACACTGCACGATGAACAAGACTCAAGTTCGGGGTGCCTGCATTAGCAGGTCTAATCACACATTGAGAAACTAGTAGATATGACAATGAGGAATTCGTGGAGACCCCATTTTCAGTAGATGGATCCCACATGGTATTCCCATCAAAACACCACTATCATCATCAGTAGTCATCCGTTGACTCCCAAATGATTATTCTAATTAACACATCTTTTCTCTAAATATGACGGATTATCCTTTGCTATGTGAGTCGACCAATGACCACCGAGGGCGTTCTTCTTTCGTCACTTTTCGAGGCAAATTGAAGCAACCTCACAGGCCAACCTCGTTCCGGCCAACCTCACGGGCCAACCTCAGCACAAATGATGGTAAAAAAAGGAAAGGGCAATCATATCAACATATCCCGAATTGTTTTATTTCAATTTATTTCATGTATATATATATATATATTAAAATGTTCGTTTGGATTGATGTGTCCAACTTGTTTGGATATTTGATCATCCCCCAAATCATCCCGACATATCCACAATGATCCCCAACATAGCCCCAAATATCCGCAAGTATCCCCAAATGCTTAGTCAATGGACTGGTGTAAGGGAACATTTAGAGGACACCCTTATATTTCAGGGGGAACGCCCTTGCTTCCTTCAGATTTCCCCTTAAACCAATCTATTGATTTAGGAATCCGTGCAATTTGCCCAGACTCTTCTTGCCGTTGATCTTCACCCAGGATCAGTTTCAACACTGCCATTAGTGCATGCGAGAGAAGCGGACTCTGGACTTTGGCACTGGACCTTCTGAAACGCATCGCAGAGGATACTTGGCGCAGAAAACATGGTGTTTTAGTGGGAATAAAGTGGGAATGTAATTAGTTAAGGCAAATATTGTCTCAAAATGGTGATTTTTCATGGGATTTACTGGTGATCTTATGGGATTTGATGGGGATATAGTGGGAATATGATGAGAGTTAATGGATCATTAAAGTTTTTTTAATCCCACCATAGGATTTTTGATGAAGAATTGGTGATTGATACATCGTATCATGGGATATATTGGGATACGATGGGGGCTACTCCCGGGGATGTTTACCATCAGCTTGATATGATATTGGGTCACTACTCCAAGACAAATATGGGGGTGTAACCAGTCAAAGTAGATTTTTGAGAGATTAATTGTTTTTTTTATTGGTTAACGATGGGGAAATGGGAGATATAAGCTATTTTACAATAAGATATCTGTGTTTCTCTAAAATGGGGAATGCCCCAGACTTTGAATTGTAATGGGGACATCATGGATGCTGGAGGTACCCCCAGTTTGCACAAACCCAATTGAAGGAGGTGCGCAGTATGACCCAACCCTTTAGGCCGCATATGGTGGAAAGCTGCTGAAGTAGAATGATCTGATGTTTTGGTTCGACCCATTGTTCAAAGTTGTGAAGATTACCAGACCAGTCATTTGTGACCCAAAATTGGTGCCAGATCTTTGAGCCATGCCGCTATTTGGCTATTTGGACGTCGAGGGTAAAATTCTCAGAGGTTCCTCTACGGTGGTCCAGGCAACACCACGTGTCAATGAATCCTTGGGTCACAATTCAAAACAGCTGGGAACAATTTGGGTCAGTTGTTGCTACCAAAGCATGCCATATTTGGGGAGGTTCACCGTTCGGCAAACTAACATAGCTATGGAGCATGGACCATTTAGTTGATGTAGTTCGATGATTTGCTGTACCTTAAAATAGTGTTTTTCCAGAGTTATGTTGGTTTACCAGAGGTTTAGCACCTTTTCATCCTCTTTCAAACATCTGCTTCCATTGGGCCCATGATCGGCAATCTGAGGATCCAGAGCTGGTGCCAGATGCTTGTCATTTTGGAGGGAGCCAGGTGAGCTTCCAGATGTGTTTGGCTGAAAAAAGGGCACCCCAACATCCACTAAAATCCGCTGGTTTCTCATCATTTTTCCATTGAAAGAAACCTTTTTGATGGGTATTTCCCATATCATCTTACCATGGATTGTTCATAGAAAGTTTGGACTATTTTGAACGGCGCCGCGATTTGGAGCTAAACATAGCCCATTTTTCAGGCACGGCCAAATGGTCAAGGTGCAAATGGTCAAGGTGCAACTTGGCCTTGTGGACTTGGCACTGTAGCAGGAACTTTCCTGGATGACCATCATCTTCAGCGTGAAAAGGGGGGGCGCCCAATTTTAATGACATATCGGGGTTTCCATAAATGGAGGTACCCCAATAGCTGGATGGTTTATAATGGAAAATCCCCCAAAGAATGGACGATTTATGGGTACCGCCATCTTAGGAAACCTCCATATGGGAACATGATTTCCTAAACCATCGGATTTTACGGTACTCCCGCTAGATCCCCTGCTGATCTGCAAAACTTCAGGATGTGATCAGCTACAGTAGTGTCATCAGCGCCTGTGACAAGGGAGAGGCATGGATGCAAGCAGACGAACGAAACTGACTGGATGGGTAGTTGGGCAGTTCAATAGCATAATCTTTTGCCAGAAATGGTAAACTCTATAAGCCGTTAAACAGAAAAAAAAGGCAATTGCCAGAAATGGTAACCACCACAATTAGTAGCCATAAGCCGTTAAAAAGAACATGCTAAGGGTATCTATTTTAGACAGGTCCCAGAGATCGCTAGGCCGAAGCCTCGGTGAATGGTGTCTCCAAGATGATCCATGTGTTTCACCTCATAACTGGACACCCCTAGACTTCTCAAGGCACATTCTCTCCCTTGCCATTTCATCCGGATTCAGAGGTATTTGCGTGCTGCCCAGAACTTGACCAAAACAGACAGGAAGTGCAGCGACTCTTCCCTAAGTTGAAGAGCACTTGACTGGACTCTTCCACCCCCAACATTTTAAATGGACCAACCCAGGAGCAGTGGCTGATGGCCCTTTCTGTCTTGAGCTCCATGGAAGATGCAACGGTCCGTCCCAATGTGATCAGCTGGAACAGCGTGCCGAAGATGCAGAAAGCTGGAGAGATCAAGATGCTATGGTTGATATTACGCATATACCATCAATATATCAACATATCAGGCATATACCATCAATATATCATCAATATATTATATAGCAGGCATTTTTTCAATATCGAATGATTCGTTGGTCCAATCCCGCATCCCATGTAGCATGACCATCGCACATATCAAGTTGTTTATCAAAAGTTTATATCCCCATGATCCACAATCCATTCAAAATCACCATGTTGGATTTCCAGGATTCCCCATCACCACGATTTTTTAATCACCATGAAAAATCACGATTTTTTATCGATGTTTTGTTGGTGAATTGAAGTAGTTTATACATATATGATATGTATATATATATATATATATATGTACAGATACGTATATCCCATTGTGACCCCCAGAATGATTATCACCAATTAACTCAATATACTATATACTCGTACCATATATGTATATATACATCCCATGGTTATATAACTCAATGTATCCCGTTAAAGAACATATGGCTTCTTGCCAAAGTTGCCATGTATCAGCGTCCTGTTCCTGCTGCCGCTAAGGCCATCAGTGCTTGTGCCAAAGGGGGTCAATGGCTTCAGGTACACCGGGGGAACGTTACATCGATTGATAATTGGTTGTAGTATAGTGATCATTGGTTTTAGGAGGTGTCAGATAAGTGAATCATGATGATTTACCCAGATGCATGTATCTTATGTACACACATTATTTGATGTATATAGGCATCATGATTATATATATATACGCCTTATGTTCTACATTGTATGTATATACACTATGTTATACATGTGTCACATATGTGATACATGCTGTATATATTCAGAGGTTGTACGTTGTACATGTTATTTGTGTGCCTACACAAATCGATGTATGTAGAAATGTACGTACATGGTATACACATGCGCATCAAATCAAACCCATTTTTCCCGAGGACTCTGTGTGCATATCTATAGAAAACATGGGATAACTACTCACCATAAGTCGCAAAGGAAGAGGTACCAGGTACCAGCACCTTGAATGGAACAGCCTTAAATTCTTCCATTTTTGTGGAAGATCTCTGTTGAACACTTGCATCAAAACTCCTCCACCAATCAGGCGTTTGTCGTTGTTGGCCCTTCAATGGCAGCTCCGTGAGTGAAGCATTTCGAAAACACCAGGGATGGAGGAAACCCACCAGGTGTAAAACACCAAGCAGCAAAGCAGGCAGCAAAGCAGGGCCCACTTTCAGCGTTTCACGCGATCAGCGACGCATCAATTTTCGACGGCAAACGACGAATTTCCGTCAGCAAACAAACGTCATCAATTTTCAGTTGGTTAATCCCATTTGGTTGGTCAAATACCAGTCTTGTCAAATTCTTGTGGTCCCAAATAGCTCTTTTTTCCCCAAACACGACATGTTTCAGGCTCTGGCGTTGCTTCAGCGCATGGAATTCACAGATGTCATCAGCTACAGTGGAAGCATCAGCGCTTGTGACGCTCAACTGGGCATGGGCCCATTGGTGGGTGGCAAAACGATGGTGGTTATTGGTTGATGTGGGGATTTGATCAGCCAACAACGGGGCTGGGCCTACGAAAACATGCGAAACCTAGGACTTTGCAACAATAATGGAGATAGAATGGGATGTAACGGGGATATGATTTGATATATGTATTTATTTTTATGTATATATTTACATATAAGCAACAACATGATACATGGGTTTGTCTGAAAATGGGGTATACCCCCAAATAGGCATTCTAATAGGGACCATTATGGTGTTGTAGTCCATTCGACTTGTGATTTTACGACACACCCATATTGGGATTTCACCAGCCAACAGTGTGTTCGTTCCTTTTTCCGCCTGGAAAACTCTTGTATACAACCGGCAACTGGCTGGTGGCTTCAAATGTTCCTACCTGGATCACACGACTGGCTTTCGAAACAAATCCGTCATGGATCCCTTCTCCCATCGACCTCACTGGCCAAACTTTATTTCAGGGGGGGCGAGCTGCAGAAGTGGCAGATTCTGCAACCATCAGCCTGCAATGTGGGTCAAGTCATGCTCCAATGGAATCACCAATGTTGATCATTTTGACCCACACGCTGGTTGATTAAAAATCAGGTGGACCCGCCAGTGATAATCTGCTATTAAAAGATGGCACTACCCAAAGGTTAAGAATTTATATTCATCCAGGGCTTTCCCACATCCCAAACATCCCAAACATCCCAAAAGATGATATGGTTGAAGCCATAACTACTTCAACACATTTCCCTACAATTACCATACTCAGAAATTGCCCATGATTTAGCCATACTTTGAAGCTGGAAAAAAACCATCGTCTTTTGAGGCATCCCGAAAGGTCCTCAGCCTCGAAGCCAGGAGCGGGGCAGCCAATGGGAGATGGCCCTCGTCTTGCTGAGTGCCGCTCCAGAGCCTGATGTGATCTGCTCCTCGCCCGCGTTGTGGAGTTGTGGGAGTCTTCGAAAGGGAGAAACGAAGATAGCCTGTAGATATTTTTGTTATGTGTATATATATATATATTATAGTATATATATATTATAGTATATATATATATATATTATACTATATATATGAATATAATGTGTGTGTATGTATATATATATATATGTATACATATATACGCGTATATAATATATCAGTACGCGACTATCACGTGTGTTGGAGAGCTGTAAATGTCAATTCATAACTTCACCTTTGTGGTTGGACATTGCTTGTTTTTCTGGGGATGGCCAGAACGAAAAGAAGACCTCAAGAGCCACTCCTCGAGGGTTCAATGTATTTCAGATCGCCGGATGTTTGGAATCCCCAAAAGAGTATGGTTGGAGGACCATCCCCAACGTAGCAGAAATGAATGTAGCACTTCATCGCATGGTATCATTTAGATTTCCACCATTCAATTCAACCATCAATGTTGCAGTGCTTTGGCAGATCTGGATTCGCATTTATGTACAAGTTTCAAAAACAACATCTATATAAAAGCAATCCCTGCCTTGAGCCTACCCACTTGCTGCTTCCCTCCAGCTGGTGTCTGAAAATAGGGTACACCCCATTCCATCCACTGATTAAGCATCCTTTTCGCCATAAAAATAGCCATAGAATGGGGTATACCGTATTCTTTGCCCACTTGGATGTTGCCACTATCGGCTAAGTGGCTAGTAAGTGGCTTATGACCCCTAATACCTATAATAACTGCATGGGATGTATTGGGATATACCTCACTTACCACGCTGTGGTTTTTGGCATCTGAGGTTACAGCAGTGCCATCAGTGCCTGCGAGAAGAATGGCCAGTGGCAGGTGGCCTTGCAAATCTTGCAGCAGAGTTCCGGCCGCAAAATCGTGGGACTTTCTGCTGCCAGGTGAGGGTCGATTTTAACAAGCCATCCCAGATGCCTCGAACAAAAGTGGGGATCACTCGAAGTAAAATCTTTTTTATCTGGGATGTTTGACACGCAAAAATATGGAGAAACATGGAGATTGAAGCAAGAACATGTGGGGATTTAATCCCTTGAGATTTCGTCTGGTGATGTAAACAATGAACTCGCTGGCTGTTTTGACCATGAAGGTTGTATAGGGGACGCATTCCACGATGACATTGGTCAACTGCAAGGTGAATGATGGGTGAGCATAGGATTATTGAATTCCAGCCAGAATCCCACTAGAGTTTTTTTTTGCCGGGGGATCCAACATAAGTCATGTCCCAACTTTTTTCATGATCGAACCACGGATCTGGTCCTGTTTTGCGATCCGGAATGGGGTTTCCAGGCCCGGTCCAGCTATGAAGATTTTCTATACTGGATATTGAGCAAGGACTCGCTTTAGCGGCAATCCACGATAGAGTTCGGAAATCAACCACCAATCAACGGTGGATTCGGAAGAATTATCGGATCGTGGGGCCTGGATTTGCGAGGGCTCGGTGGCTGACATGACGTGTGGTTTTCCCGAAGGCATTCCGATTTTTCGCAGGTTCCATGGTGGGGATCTTGGGGAGAAGTGATCTAAAATCCCGATCCAAGGCCCATCCGAAAAAATCTGGGAATGTGTTTTTGAATCGCCTAGGATGAAGCGAATGCGAAGGGTACCAAATGTCATCAGCTATAGCAGTGCCATCAGTGCATGTGAGAAGGCTGGCCAATGGATCCAGGCACAGTGGGTCGATCTTTCCAGTAGCAAAGTAATCTTCAAGGGCAGAGCATCATGATGGTCTAGGTTATGCACTCCCGTTTTAGCAGTTTGGGCAGCTTTGGAATCGTCCCGAACCCCACGTTAAATTTACGTATTCCTTCTTTTTTTTGGATGGGGTCAACAATCACTTACTGTAAAAGGGTGAGTAAAGACTGGTTAGCCCGGCCCCCACTTGAAGCGATGTTTGTGGGCGAACTATGAGGAACCTTGTTAATTTGCATGTCGCCACGAATGGGATGCCTACCCTCCGTCAAATGAACACATATATGGAAAAACCAACTTTATGAATCATTTGCCAGGGAAACCATGGGTCTTACAAAACATTTTCTTAACTTGCTGGAGAGTAAATGCTGAGAATGACCAGGCAAGGATTGTTGGTCCATTGATACAAGGTTTTTCCCCATAGTTAGCTAAGTTGGCATGTAACTCGGTTAACTCTGTGGTTTTTGGTGATTGAAACATATTGAAACCATGGTTAGGTGTGGTGATTGAAACCACCCAAGAAAACTGGGATGCACCAGTTTTGCCAGGCCCTACAGCTCTTCCAGGTCATGTCTGCTGCAAAGTTGGAGGCGTTTTTCGGCGGTCGAAAGGGACATCCATATGTATACATGATGATTCATGACAATACACACACATATATATATATATATATATATGTACACACATCTACAGATATACATGTATAACAGAAGATATTATGTATTTGTATACTGCTGTGTATGTGCACGGTGGGGGAAAGCATTTGAACTGTGTCGCACGGAAGGTGGATCGCATTTGTTTCAACTCCCTGATTGCCGCTTGCGATGCTTGGGCTGCATCGCCCTTTGGGTTGTGGTCATATCCCAACTTATGGAAAATCAGCATGGCCCCACCAATACCCCCAACTGCACCCCCAAAGAATCACAGTTCTCCAAGGAATCACAATGGTCTCTTGCACTCGAGCTCTTTTCCATGCTGGGCCAGCCAAATCTCATCAGCTACAACGGCGCGGGGGTGGGGATGACGATGATGGGCCTTTGGTGACCTTCATTTGGGTTCTCATCCGAGACTCTTAGTTGCCCCAGGTACAACGTAGTCATCACCCCAATTCTCATCTGGTATGCGCCCATCATTTTAGGTTTGAAAGCCGTGGTCACTTTGGCACCACTTCCTGGGAATTTGAATTTTCAGCCACGTCAAGGATGGACTGGCCCTTCATTGACCAAATTCTGTAGGTTCTTTAAGGTCTGTGCACTTGCATGGGATAGGCCTGTGAGTGCCAGTTCTCTGATATTTCATCAACACCAGTAACACCAGCCAAGGAATGCCAAGAATTGTGAGGCCAAGTTTATAAACCCAGGTTGATTCGTTGGTCAGCCAAAAATGTGATGTGTGATTTGCTCCTCAGGGCTATACCCCCAACAACCTTTGGGTCAAAGCCGGGGTTGATATGTTGATATGATGGACCAAAACTTATTATTGCATAGGGGATGAAGATCCGTCCGAGCTATTTTTAGCTGTTGAGGTACCTGACTCATGCCCACATTGGCCCAAGCCATGAAGGTGCGATGGGTGCATGTCAGTCCTGTGGCGAGTGGTTCCAAGCTTTGCAGCTTTTCCAGGCGTGTTTTTTTTTTTCCGTGCGGACGGGTGACATGGGGGAAGACGATGGGTCAGGATTGCTGTAGCTCCAGGATCCTACAGGAATACCCCTCTGAAAAACAACCTTTGGGTTGCAAGCTGCAATCAGCTGGTGATTACCGACCACACCTGATTGTCGACCATGTTAAACCTTGTTGTTTGGTCTTCTCAAAAAGATACGCGGGCTGTATGGAAATCTTTGCTAGCGATAGATTTGGAACAAACATCTTGAGCCTTGTTCGAGTGGGCACAACGACAGGGAGATTTACAGTGTGGATATTGCAAATATTGATATACAACCATACAGATGGACGTTATACTGATGGTAATTATTATAGGTTGGTTGTATATTTGTGAAACATACAGTGAATCTAACAAATTGCATACTCTATCTTTCCAATACTTTAATCATATTCTTCATTCACCATCCCACATAATTCTTCGAAGGATCCCTTGCCGGTCCTTCATTGACATCCCGTGCGGGAACTGCACCGCACGACCCCAATTCGCAGCAGGAGCTGCGAAACTCAAGGGATCTGAGTCCCGATGTGGCTGAGCCGCAGAGGGTGTGGATCGCAGGATCCTGAAATGGGGTACAGAACGATGTGAAAAACCCATGGGGAAAGCCGTGAACGGACAATGATCTACTTTCATGGTGGGTAAACACCACGTCGAAGTGTAGTCGTTTAGAGGAGGGTAGCCCAAAATTCTCCAAATTTGGTCATCTTGAAATGGGGAAAACAATGCTTTGGGGTACCGTTTTTTGTAACGGCCTACCACAAGCTCGCTGGGAATCATCCGAGAACATCGTCTGGGATGTGATTCCAGCTATCAGGGTTATTGACCCAGAACCAAACAGTTTTTTTGGGAAGCCTGAAATATGTTGAAGGTGAGTTGACACAGTGATATGACAAAGTCGCAACCCAAGTTGCTCCCTTTTTAACCTCCTAATTTGAATCTATGGGTCAACCCTTGCAAAAGAAGAGTCATTCAAAACATGTACGCTTCAGGAAAAACAAGCAACAGTTGAGACTTGCGGACCACAAACATGGATGGCTGAGTCATGGTAAATACTGACAATTGGACCCAGAATTCACTGATCCCAGAATATATAGGTTTTAGGTTTTAGGAACATTTTGCGGGACACCTCTCCGGAAAACCATGATTTCCCTTCAACATTTCCCTGTAACCAATCCTTGGTTCACGTCATATTTGTTGATTGAATCATCTTCGATCCACGTGGGTGATGTAACTGGCCATTGGACGAAGTGAAACACCCCAAAGGGACCGGTGCTGAGGTGATCTCCTTTGAGATTATCTTGCGCGCTTGCAACTTGTTTTAACGTTTTCTGAGGATCCAATGGTCAAACTGGACCCTGAGGCCCAGAGATTTTGGAGAACAAAAAACTCATGTCAGGGGGGTTGGTGAAAGGCAACCCACAGGAAATCATAGCATTTTTCCCAACAACATCCAGGGGAACTACAGTTGGACGTTTTCTTGTCATTTTTCTCTGAAACCATCCAATTCCATAACCCAGTTGACCCAACCCGAGGAAAAACAAGGCACACTGGAAACGACACTTCAAGAGACCATAATTTTTTAAATCCAGTCCAACCTAGGCGAAGAAGGTCGTCAGGAGGGGCGGGTTCATTTGCTATACGATGGGAATGGGAAGGCTGCGAGATCAGCGAAATATGGGCATGTTGATGGATCTAATATTTTTGGATGGACATCTATTTTATTTTGACGAATTTCATGAAATTTTAAACTTCATGGATGGGAATCCATAAGATTGGGGATTTTCCATTGCCATCTTTGATTCTCAGAAGGTATCAGAGGATAATTGGCTTATAAAACGATTACCCAGGAAAGCTGGGATTTAAGCCTCATGACAATGGCCATATGGAATTCAGTGGAACTGCACCCCAAAGTAAGTCCATGGCCCCAAGCTGGAAAGCCGATTTGGACGGCAATTCCAGACAGCTTGAAAAAGGAAGAAGACAGATGTAGAC
Organism: Symbiodinium sp. clade C Y103; assembly: GCA_003297045.1. NCBI lineage: Eukaryota > Dinophyceae > Suessiales > Symbiodiniaceae > Cladocopium > Cladocopium sp. clade C. The sequence continues at coordinate 205,291 of BGPT01001168.1, read as the reverse complement.
AGTAAGAATGCTGATAGTCCATGAAAGTCCCCAAAGTTGGCTTATCCTAGTTGAAGAGGTTTACTGTATTTCTTTAACCGTTAACCCCATCTCGCTACCAAGTGGGATGATCCTTGAAGTGGAGGCATAGATAGTTGCAATATCCCCCTGATTGATGAAGGGAAACCCAGGAAGGGGTCGCACCATTCACTTCAAACTCCATACCGTACATACCCAGAAGGTTTTTGTTCTCCCGCCATATATATATATAATATATATAATATATATAATATATATAATATATATAATATATATAATATATATAATATATATAATATATATAATATATATAATATATATAATATATATAATATATATAATATATAATATATATATATAATATATATAATATATATATATATAATATATATATATATATAATATATATATATAAAGACTGGCAATCCCTGCCATGGTCATAAACCACCCCGCTCCATGCAAGTGCTGTTGTGGGTCTGATCATTTTGGGATCCCTGGCAACAGGAACGCATTCTCTGTGGGGATCGAATTCGATGGATAAACATGGGGATTTTAGTCCTCAAGAATGGGTGGATTCAAAGCAACACAACTCTTCAATCAATTGGATGCCATATTTTGATGGTAAATTGCCTCGTCTTTGCGGGTAAACTGCCCCATAATTTTGGTTGGTTCACCCAATTCAGAATTCCTGGAGAGGTGACCAACATATCACAGCACCAAAAGATCCTTCTTTGCGTCTGAAAATGAGGTATAGCACCAACATTTGGATCGATTTGGAACATTTTTCTGATAAACCCTTGGATTTCGGGTGCAAATGTTCAGACCCATGTTACGTCGCCGCAGTGAAAGGAGATCTTTCTGTTGAGTTGCTTGGATGATGCCCGTCATTTATGCCTGGCAGGCGAGCTCAGCGGCGAGCTCCCGGGATTTCACCTGTTCCCAGGGATTTTTCTCTATGGAATCCCAATGGAATGCAGAACATATGGACCACATTTTCAACATGGGGATTCAAGAACGGATGGCCTCTGGTAAACTCACATAGCCATTGAAAATGGTGATTTATAGTGGATTTCCCATTAAAACTTGTGATTTTCCATAGTTATGTTAGTTTACCAGAGGGTATGATTTTTCATGAACCCCTGAAAAATCATATTGTTCTGGATCATTTCGGTCGAACGTGGACGACCAAGCAACACAAAGGATGGAAACTACTGGGTAAACCAGCAAATTTATTGCCTTAAATCAAAGAATCTGTCATGAATTATCCAGATTGGTCTCTAGTGAAGATATTCAAGGGCCATTCAACAACCATTGTATAGTACAGATTGGAATTGGTAAATTGTGATGAAGAACCATGGAAGTAACAACGAGGGAGAAAAAAGCAACAAGTAGTCACACGTATTTCAAGAAGCAAAGAATATGGAAACAGACAGATCATAGATTTAGATAGATGGATCATTTCAAAAGGAATATGAATCCACTCTCTGTACACAGCATGAAGATGTGTAGGAATATGATCAACTTCAACTTCACCATGGCAGCCAGTCACATGCCACAGCAGGTGACCGCGCAAAGCGCAAGCGGAAGCTGAAGTGAGGCGTTTCCATAAATGGGGATACCACAAAATGGATGGTTCATAATGGAAAACCCATCTATAAATGGATGATTTGGTGTCCCTGGTGCTGAAAGAGTTCCTGGAGAATAGCGCAAATGGAGCTCTCCCGCACTGCCTCCGCTCGGCAGAATGTGGGCCCAGCTTTTCGACCTACGGGCGGTCCTGGATCAGGCAAAGATCTTTGTAGATAGTGGGATCCCCCATTTGAGGACCGCCCCAACATCAAAGACAAAGACTTTGTTTTTGGACCGAATTTGCGGGACAGTCCGAAAGACGCGTTTGCTGGTCGGTGGTGTCATTTCTTGTTCCATTTTCCATCTACCCTCTGGTAAACTAACATAACTATGGAAAATAATCATTTTTAATGGGAAAATCCACTATAAATGACAATTTTCAATAGCTATGTTAGTTTACCAGAGGGTAATGCTTCAGTTTCTAAGTATTCCAGGATCCAAAGTCATTGCAGTGGCATGGCTCAACCACCAATCAGTTGCGTCTTTGACATGCCAGCTGACTGCTGCACGCTTTGGCCAATGGTGGACCGATAGCATGGCCGGAAAACGACTGGGACCGCTGTTTCGACAAAGCTGGTGCAACATCTCGTAGCCCTGGGCCCTGTCAGGCTGATGAACAATTCTACATGTTTCGATACGTCAAAGTCTTCATGAACCAAACAGTAGAACCTACCTACTACGGTCATTCTTGGGTGCCTGCACGATCATTTTCCATGTCTAGGCCCCGAAAAACCATTGGCGTTGATAATTTATAGGGCCCTGCCGACCAAACCCTGTTAATGGCAGTCAGAAAATGTTAGGGAAACCATCGAAGCATGGCCTCAAATCAGGTTTGTAATTTGTAAAATATTTTCCAGATTGGTTGCCTCCGCCCAAGACAGATCCCCGAAAGTCCTCAATATTTGGAAGCTCAACCATGGGTATGTCCAGATCATGGGGTCCTAATAACTCAATTTGCTTGGACGTTTGACACAAGGTTTTTTGTTTTCTTTCACATCGTACAGATGATGATCCGAACTGACCCACTTGTTTCAAAGGGGTGGCTCAACCACCAACCACATCAATCTCTTACCCACTTGTTCCTCACCTATACATATACATATATATATATATATATGTATATACATATTAAACATATCTGTACTCATTCATTACCAATTTTCTTGCCCATTCATTATTTCATTTACTACCAATTTATCACCCATTTATCAACCATTTGTTACCATTGTTCCACCCTTCATCAACCAGTTCTGATCAATTTATACCAAGTTGCTAGGGATGGGCTTTCCACCATCCCTTCATTTTGGGTCAGTTCTTCCAGTCACGCGACGTCGAAAGCGACTGAGGCGGTTGCTATGGTGCTGTCGGACGAGATTCGAGATCCGGTCTCGGCCCATACGGACTGTTTTCAAGGCGAGCGGTGTGAGGTTGGTTGATGATGAACCATCATTACCTTCTGGTAAACAAACATGTCTATGGAAAATCACAATTTTTCAAAGGTAAATCAACTATAAATGGCCTAGCTATGTTAGTTTATCAAAGGGTAATAGGGGATAACAGGGGATTTTAAGTATCAAATAGTTGGGATATAGCTGGGATGTTGACAAATGATGGTTGGTTGGTGATTGGCTGGAGGATTATACTTAGCAATCATCAATGGGGAAATGTCACAATCCTTTGGGGAAGCCCTATCAACCAACCAGCATAAAGGGACGACGGTGTTTTAAACATTGCTCACTTCACGTTGCCTTGTTGAAGGGGAAATCGACACGCAAAATGTCTCCAGGGTTTACCTTTTTCAAGTTTCCAAAAAGCAATGTTTAACAATTCCACCAAATCTATCCAAATCTCCGATGTCTGTTTCTTTAACTGGACATTCTGGTTGAAAGATCTTGAAGCCACCGGATATCCCCAGCTGTTGACGGCCTTGACGGCTGACCCATACACTAAATCACCAGGCACCAGCGCTCATTGATATTGGGTCAAGAATTGTGAACCTGAAAAAGTCTTCCAGTTTTTGAAGTCACCGTTTTTTGGTTAAATTCCTGATATATATCAAATCATATTCTGAGATGATTGATGGATATATATATATATATATATGATCTAGGTTTGTAGGCTCCCCCCTCCCCCCATTGTCATGGTTGCTTGGGTACCCGCCCTCCCCCGGTGGTAGTGGCTGTGGTGGTGGTATACAGTATTGGGAGTTATATACAGGTTGTAAATATAGGTATATAATAGGTATATAATAGGTATATAATAGGTATATAATAGGTATATAATAGGTATATAATAGGTATATATTAGGTATATATTAGGTATATAATAGGTATATAATAGGTATATAATAGGTATACAATAGGTATATATATATATATACAGAACGGCCTATACAGAACGGCCCCTCATGGGGGGGTGGTTTTTGCTCTAAAAATGCTATAAAATAGTGGTATTTACAGTGTTTTATGGCTATAGGGGGCTCAAAACCGTTGTTTTAGAGCAAAAATCATTCCCATGATGATTTTTAATGAAAAATCACCCCCCCACGGGGTGCCGCTCTCCAGAATATATATAGGTATATAGATATATAGGCGTATATAGGCGTATATAGGCGTATATAGGCGTATATAGGCGTATATAGGCGTATATAAGCGTATATAGGCGTATATATATATATATATAAATATATATATATATACACACATGTATATAGGTATATACAGGGAGGGGAAGGAGAGGGGCAGGACAGGGGGAGGGCACGGTCGGGGGGATGGTGGGGTACCCAACCATACTGCATACCACCAGTCGGGGATACCTTTGGGGGGGGCTGTCGAACCGCGAACCTGGATCATATATACTATATATGACTATCAACGGTCATAGCAAGCTCAAGGCAGGTTGCGAGAATATTTTGCTGCAGCTTTTCTTGTCTACAACACTTCCCGGCATTAGCATTGTTCCCAAAATGACACATGTAATTAATTATACGAGAGAAAGAGAGACAGAGAGAGAGAGAGAGAGAGAGAGAGAGAGAGAAAGAGAGAGAGAGAGAGAGAGAGAGACAGAGAGAGAGAGAGAGAGAGAGACAGAGAGAGAGGGAGAGAGACTCATAGCAGTGCAAAATCCTACACACACACAAGTGGGTTATATGTTTATAATCTTTGAGATTTCAGCAAGTTTACTGGCAATTTTTGGCTCGCTGTATCTGGTTGCATCCCCAACGCAGCATGTTTAATCATTGCAATTGATTCTGATGCAAATCTTGATTCTAACCCCATCCGCCTCGCGGTGTTTATTTATCAATTCTCTCCATCTTTTCTTAGAAAATTCACTTCGACTTCTGAGGTCATAGAAATATTATCTCAGATTATCACACATTGATATGTTCAAACATTTTTTGGCGATTTTTTCTGACCCCGATCACCGCGCTAGGCCGCCGCATGGTGGCCCGCATTAGCTTGACTGGTGTGACTGAACCCAAGTGGCCCCTTGGAGCGGAAAGTCGGAGAAAGCGAGGAGAGTCACCATGACTATGTCATGGGATCAACCAAGAATCTGAATATTTTTGCCATGGTGGTCGGTGAAGTGGTATGAGACTGACGCGTAGAAACTTGAAATTGTGAAGCAATCCAATATGGGGCCCAATATCATAGGGGGCGGGCATGACAAAAAGTTTTGGGCACTGCTCAATAGCAGGTCCATCTATGGTCTTTTCCTTGTCCATGTTATATGACATGCATCCATTAACTAGAAATCATTCGGCGAAAATTTGCTTGGGGCCCCTTTGAGACCCTGGTTAGTTATGTATGTATATATATATATATGTATATATTGAGAAACTCCCTAGTTTTGCATTCCTGTTGTGATCTGCTGTCGCCGACCGGCGTCTTCTGCTCACAAGGGTGGGCGGGATGTGGAGTCAACTGGCATGCGGTGGTTGGAAACATCAGGTCAGAGGGGCTGACTTACGCATTGGTAGCGGAGCCGACCCCTGGCTCTCGCATAATAGGCTCTTTTGGGGATTTAGGAAACTTGGGGATCTAGGTTTAGGTCAGTGGCAGGCTGACATTGGTCAGGTGTTGAAACAAAGGAGGGTTGACAGGGTCACCCAGTTTTTGCATAGAACACGGGGCGTGTTCAACTGTGACGCCATGTCTGGCGGTGGTGCCTCTGGGGCTGCAACAGCCGCTTCAGCAACCTCTGCCGACGACCGAAGCAACTTGTGGTCAATACTACCTAGCTTTGACCCTCAACAAGATGATCCACGAGAATATCGGGATAAGATCAAGTTCCTGCACAGCATCTGTCCTCGGAAAGATAGGCCCATGTTGGCTCCAAGACTTGCAATGCTCATGAAGGGCACGGCATGGGCCCAAGTTAGAACCTTGAGTACTGAGAAGCTGACTGATGGGGAGCAGGGCATCGAAGTTTTGCTTCAAGCCATTTCCACTTGGGAAGAGGCTGAGGAGATGCAGTTGTATGACAGGTTTGAGAAGGCGTTGTATCGTACAACGCAAAGGTCCGATGAGACCACTCAGAGTTTTGTCAATCGTCTGGGGGTTTCTTTCCATGAGCTTGGAGAGACTTCGGTGAAGGACATTCGTGCCTTCATCATGCTTCGTCAAGCATCTCTGTCAGTGGAGGACAAGAAGAGGGTTCTGACGATGGTGGGCAGTCCTCTGGAACCAACCAAGGTCGAGAAGGCCATGCGACAGCTGTCAACCAAGGTACTTGTGGGACAACCCGATGGCAAGAAGAAGGTCTATCCAATCAACTACGTAGAAGAGGAATGTGAAGAAGTCAATGTAGCCTGTGAGGCTGAACAGATAGATGAGGAACAGGCTATCATCTATCTAGCCGAACAAGGGGACGAAGAAGCTGTGATGATACGAGACTTCGAAGAGCAGTTGATTGAAGTTTGCCAGGAAAACCAAGATCTGGCCATGTGCTATAGTGCATATGCAGATGCCAGAGCAAAGATCCGAGATCGTCTTCGTCACCGTGGGTTCTGGCCCTCTCAGGGTTTCAAGGGTCGAGGCAAAAGTGGTCGCAAAGGTGGCAAGTTTGATGGAGGTCGTGGTTCAAGACGCAAGGATTCTTCCCTAGCGGAACGAATAGCCAACAGCCACTGCCGCAAGTGCGGAGCTCGAGGTCACTGGAAATGGGAGTGTCCTGTCAAGGATGGGAGCGGGAACAAGGAGGAAGTTCATGTGGCTGAAGATCTTATGTTCTCCCAGAATGACCAGGAGATCGTCGAGTCGCTTCCTGAAGGAGCGCAAGGTGCAGAGACCATCGAAGACTTGTTTTTGAACATGAATCACCACCAGGACTGGGATATCTCCACGTGTTCACCCTTAGGAATTAATTTTAATTCCTGTGTTAATGAAGAATTCATGGAATCAGCATTCGTTTGCACCATGACACGACAAAAAGTCAACGGTCACTGTCTTGGAAGTGCACTCATGGGGGCAATGTCCAGGAGAGTGGAGCATGGTCGAAGTAGTGTTGGTAGTAGTGTTGAGTGCCCCGGTATAATAGACACAGGTGCCAGCAAAACTGTGATCGGTCAGAAAAAGGTGAAAACGCTGATCCAGAGCATGCCGACTGAGGTTCAATCTCAAATGAATTGGAAACGATCTGAAACTGTTTTTCGGTTTGGAAACAATGCTGTTCTTCCGAGTGTTGGTGCTTTGTATTTACCTTTTGGAAAAAGGTGGATGAGGATTGAGGTGGTCGAAGGTGACACACCCTTTTTGCTTTCCAATTCATTTCTTCGTGCAATTGATGCTGATGTTTGCACAAGCCGGTCATCACTCCGCCTGAATCAACTAGCAACAGAGGTCCCCTTAAAGACAAATGCAAAGGGTCTGTTTGTTGTGCAGTTGGCGGATGTCATTGCAGCTTTCAATCGTGAGCACACCTGCAACGATGTCGAAGTAGTAACTAATGTAATTACTGAAAACAAGCAGCTGCAGCATGAGACAACATCGAATGGCGTAGCCAAAGTGGCTCAACGCCCAATTTCAGCAAACCTGCAGCAGCATTCCAATTCGAGTTCGTTGGTGGATCATGGCCGCCAAGCCGGGCTATGCGTCGAGCCTGGACCAGCCGCTGCCGTACCCGGAAGATCCCGATCTGACCTACATGACGGTCAGTGTGGACGAGAAGATTTGCCGTCCACCGGGAGTGCACAACCTGAGGCAATGGGGATCTATGACCATGGCCGAGGGGAAGCACAAGGGAAAGAGCTTTCAGAATGTGATGACCGTGGATCCCGAGTATGCCAAGTGGATGAAGAAACATCCAAAATTGTCCAGCGACTGGGCGAGGTCCTTTCAGAACTTCGTCAAAGCATGGGACCAGAGCCAGGGGGGGATCACAAATGTATCAACGACACCGGCACCAAAGAGGATGGCTTCCTCGCGTCCTGTGGAAGAGAAGGGATGGAGCGAGGAGGAAGAGGAGCTGATCATGATCGAATCGGGATGTCAGATCCCAGTGCATCCATTGGGTGCTCGACCAAAGGCATCGTCCAGCCAATCCAGCCAGGTCAAGCGTACGATGGCTGTGGAGACGGAAGGAGAGATGAATGCCGAGGTGAATCCCGAGTTGGTGAGCCAGCTTCGCCATCAGATTGCTCTTCTACAAGATCAATTGGCCCGCGTGACCAAGAACACCAACCAGTGAGTGAGGAAGTGATCAATTCGAATGTGAGTCAGGTAAGATGTGCACATCAAGAAGTTCCTCAAGAGTCTTGCAAACAATCAGATCTGTCTCAAGTTAGTCAAGTAACTGCTGAAGTTCTATGTCACTTGGAAAAGGTTTCTCAAGAACTCGAAAGGGACTTGGCTCTCCTTGTGTCACACACATCTGACGCAAAACGGATACGTCAAGCACCACGAGCTGAGCTAAAGCCATGCAAGCTGGATCTCTTGGAAATCTATTGTGAACCAAATTCGAACCTCACAAATGTCCTGAACTCTATGGGATTGAAGGCTAAGAGATTCACCTTTCAAGATGGCGATCTCAGCACGGCATCTGGACAGCAGAAGCTCTGGGAGATGATTGAGGATGAGCAGCCACGAAATATTTGGGTCGCACCTGAGTGCAAATTTTGGGGAAACTTCAGCCGATGGAACAGCAGCAAGAGCCCAGCAACAGCAGCCAACATACAAGCCGGTAGGGATCATGAAAAGATTCATCTACGGTTGTGTTGTGAGATTTATTGGCATCAAGTATCTTTGGAGCGTCATTTTCATTTGGAACAACCACGGGGATCTGAGGCCATTAGTCAGGAGGAGTTAGCTGATGTTGTTGCAGGGACATATCGAACTGTGTTTGACATGTGTGAAGTAGGTGGACTCAAAATTCCCAAAGGCAATAACTATCTTCGAAAACGAACGGTGGTGCTCACGACTTCCAGAGAATTTCATGTGATGCTGGATGCGAGATACTGTCGCAAAAATCACCAGCATGATCCGATTTTGGGTCAAGTGAAAATTGCTGGAAGATGGCAAAATCTTTCTGCCTTCGCAGCCAAATACTCCAAGGGATTTTCGAAAAATGTTGGGTACGGTTTGTGGTACAGCAGGTTGGTTGGGGAACTTCCTTTTGCAATTGATGAGCTGTGTGTACCATGTCTTGGAGTAGATGCGGAAGAGCAAAGAGAGATTGCTGGTGAAATTGTCAAGCGACGAAAGTATTCATCGAAACAAGGCCCAAGGCCTGGGGAAGATGAAAGTCTTTCCCCTGTTCCCGAAAATCTCCGATATGGACGAGCCATGACCTGGAAAGAAGTTTTCAAGCTGGCCAATCGCATTGCTCCTAGGGTTGGTAGTGTTGTTTGTGAACCCTCAAGTGACGTTTTCTCCAGGGTAAATCTTTTGATCACTGAATTTCAGGTCACACATGTTGAAGTCTGTCGGGGAACTGAACGATATAGGCCACCCAAAATTGGAGTAGATTCCTCAAACTTTCAATATCGACAGACGGTCATCCTCAACCGGGAGTCAGGGGAAGTGGAAATATTGGGACCCCCGGAAGACTGGCAAACCCTGAAGAAATCTCATGTGATCAGGAAAGCCAAGCCCGCAAAGATCTGTATCACCATATTTGGGGTTAAGAAACATGGGCTGGGTTCTAGTACTGGTATGGCTCCCCTGGGGAAGAACCTGGCTGAGGGTGATGAGTCTAAGATTTCAAAGGAATCCTCCGTACAAGAGTTGGCTGATGAAATGGAACAATTTGCCCTGCAACCACCGGATGTTCCGTCAAAACAGTCAGAAGAACTGTCCAGTGATGAGAAATCGCAAAATCTTGAAGTGGGATATCCACCACGGGGAATTCCCAAGCATGGTCCAGCATTTTTGTCCCTCAGTCAGGAGGACCGCAACTGGGTATCAAGTGTTCATCACAAGATGGGTCATCCAGATCCCACCAAGTTTGCGAAATTTCTCAAAAATACACATGCCTCTCCGGAGATTGTTGCAGGTGCCATGGACTTTCAATGTGACGCCTGTTTGGAATCACAAAAGGGTTATCAAGCCACACGTCAGGCATCCATTCATGAGAACATTGGTTTTAATGAAGTAGTTGGGATGGACGTGGCTTACTGGACCAATCGACAAGGGGTCCGGTATTCGTTTGTGCATTTCTTGGATGAAGGAACATTGTTCCATCAGGCGCGTCCATGCGCTGAGGATGCAACAGCACAGTTTTCAGCCTTTGAGATGTCATGGCTGAGTTGGGCAGGACCCCCCAAAGAAATGTATTTTGATCCAGCAACTGAGTATGTGTCTGATGAGTTTCTGAGGAAGCTTCAAGAAAACGGAATTAAACCTCGGGTCACTGCTAGGGACAGCCATTGGCAACTTGGTAGAACTGAAGTGCATGGTTCTATTTTGAAAAGAATGCTGGAACGCATGGATCAAGAAATTGCCATAGACACCCCGGAAAAGTTCCGAGAGAATCTCATTCAAGCTGTTTGTGCCAAGAACTCATTGTCAAGGGTTAAGGGATATACCCCTGAACAGGCAGTATTAGGCATATCTAGGCGACTTCCAGCATCCATCACTTCAGATACCTCACAAAGTAGTCATCTTTTGGCTGATGATTCAACCTCTGAGACTGAACAGTTTCGTGCATCTCTTCAGAGAAGGAGCCTGGCCAGGAAGGCGTTTATCGAAGCGGATAACTGCAGCAGTCTTCGGCGTGCATTGCTTCGTCGAAATCGACCTATGCGAGACTCCTTTGAAGAGGGGTACTGGGTGCTTTATTGGCGCCGAAAGGGTGGAAATCTGAGGCGCGAGAGGGGTAGGTGGTATGGACCAGCCCGAGTCATCCAGGTTGAAAGTAAGAATGTCATTTGGCTTGTTCATGCAAATCAATTAGTGAGGGCCAGTCCAGAACAACTCCGATCAGCATCTCTCCGAGAATGGAAACTTGTACAGGGCTCAGAGGAGGCGATGCTCCCAGTGAAAACCTGGATTCAACGTATCCAGTCTCATGATTTCTTTGACTTGGGAGATGAAGAAATGCCTCCGGAGGATTTACACGAAGGAGAACCGGATCCAAACAATTTTGAAACACCACCCGAATCAGGATATTCACCTTCTTGTGCTGAACCTGAACGGGAAACGACAGTAATGGAGGTTGATGAAAATGGTGTTCCCCCAGATGGTGATCTAGGAGGGTTGGAGATACCTGCAGGAACTGAGGCTGATGAAGCTGTTTTGTTTGGGGATACTGTCGAGTTTTGGGATCCGGATCCAACACGCTGCTGGGAAATCGACATCACTCCCCCTTCAACTGATGGTTTACTGAATTGGGATGACCCTGAAGAGGTAGTCATGATGGCTGTTGACATGAGGAAGAAAAGGGCTGAGGTTAATCTCAAGGAACTAGGGGAGGAAGACCAACTGCGTTTTGCAGCAGCGAAAGATAAGGAAATTCGTGCATGGCTTCATCACCGGACGGTGGAAAAGGTGGCCAAAGGCCGGATACCTGACCATGCGATCATGAGGTGTCGCTGGCTGTTGACTTGGAAGGGAGCCAATGGAGATGAGCCACCGGGAGAGTTGGCCATGAATGGCAAACGTGCTAAGGCACGGTTAGTTGTCATTGGTTTTGAGGATCCTGATATCAGTACCATCTCCAATGACAGTCCTACCTTGTCAAAGGATGGACGCCAAATGGTGCTTCAACAAGTGAGCAGCCATAGATGGCCTTTGGTGTCATTCGACATCTCGACGGCTTTCCTGCATGGTCGTGGTGACGGAAGGAACTTAGGCCTTCATCCGACCCCTGAAATCAGGGAGGCACTTGGCATGAGCCCATCGGATCAGTGTGCTTTGAATGGGGGCGCGTATGGACGCATTGATGCCCCGTATCTTTGGTTTTGTGAACTTCGTGACCATTTGGTTTCTGAAGGGTGCAGGCAGTGCCCACTCGATCCATGTGTTTTTACGTATGGTAAGGAAACCGATGAGGGTTCATATGTGCCACTCGGGTGTCTTGGGGTACACGTGGATGACGGGATAGGCGGTGGTTCCCAGGAATTCTTGGATCTCCTCAAGAGGGTTGAAAAACGTTTCAAATTCGGTTCCTTTGAAACTGGTGAATTCAAATATACTGGGATCAATTTCAAACAGTGGGATGATGGGAGTATTGAGTATGATCAAAAGGGGTACATTGAGCGTATTGAACCAATCACTATCCCAAAGGACCGACGAAACGATCCCTCAAGTCCTGTTTCTGAAAGTGAAAGGAGGTCTCTGAGAAGCCTAGTAGGCGCATTACAGTATGCAGGTGTCCACACGAGACCTGACCTTTGTGCCAAGATTGGAGAAGTCCAAGCTTCAGTGACGAAGGCGACAGTGGCAGATTTGATTCTGTGTAACAAGATTCTTCATGAAGCAAAGACTCATCCAATGTCTCTCATGGTGCTGCCAATCCATCCACAGGATTTGACTTTGTGTGCATTCTCGGATGCAAGTTTTCTGTCCAGCCGACATAGCACTGCGCATCAGGGGTCTTTGGTTTTTGCAACCACGAAAGAACTGTTGGGAAATAGAAGGGCAGTAGTAGCTCCGATAGCATGGTCGAGTAAGAAGGTGCCTAGAGTTGTGAGAAGCACTTTGAGCGCAGAGGCGGCAGCCTTAAGCAACACAGTGGACAGGCTTTTATGGCTCCGGATGCTCTGGGCTTGGATTCAAAATCCAAACTGTGAGTGGAGCAATCCTGAGCAAGTCTTGGAGGAACAGAATCGTGCGGCTGTCGTGACAGATTGCCGGTCAATGTTCGACATTTTAACTAGGACAGCTGTTCCGAGTTGCAGTGAACACCGCACGACAATCGAGTGCCTCCTAATTAGAGAAAGGCTGAAAGCCAACTGTGATGTCCGCTGGGTGTCAAGCCAAGCCATGCTCGCAGACTGCTTGACTAAGACGATGGACTCAACGGTACTTAGGGAGTGTATCAAAACTGGTAGGTACTCTTCGTTTGATGAAGAACAGGTCTTAAAGCAGCGAGCTGATGGGCGTCAACGCCTTAAGTGGATTCGAGAACAAGGTCATTCTGTAGCATCAGAGGGAGATGATCTTGAGCACGTCAAAGACTGCTCAGCTGCCAAAAGTGATGTGGCAGTTAATTCAGTTGTTTCTGAACCTCAGGATTTTTGGAAATCCGGACCGGGGAATCAGGTGCGACGTATACACGTGAAACCAAGAATCAATCGTTTTGTTCCCATAGGGGTTACTGGGTGTCCTGTTGATATAAGAGGGTTATCAGCGGTTCGGGAGACTTTAGTATCTGGGAAAGCTCCTCAGCGAGATTTTTGGACTGGAACACGTGGAGCAGCACCTCTCTCAAAGGTTTGGACTGGCGAAACAGTTTTCTTTCGCAAGGAACAAGACATGGGAGTTTGTAAGAAAAGAGAAGGTGCAGGAATAGAGAAGGTGTGAGAAACTCCCTAGTTTTGCATTCCTGTTTCGCCGACCGGCGTCTTCTGCTCACAAGGGTGGGCGGGATGTGGAGTCAACTGGCATGCGGTGGTTGGAAACATCAGGTCAGAGGGGCTGACTTACGCAATTTGCTTGGGGCCCCTTTGAGACCCTGGTTAGTTATGTATGTATATATATATATATGTATATATATATGTGTATATATATATATATGTATGTATGTATGTATGTATGTATGTATGTATGTATGTATGTATGTATGGGTGTGTCTGAAAATAGGCTCCTGCAAAATTTGATCATTCATCACCTTTTTGTCCATTAAGACTGCTACTTCATGGGTATCCCCATTCTCAGACACAGCCATATCATAGAAATCCTTGCTACGCTGGAAAAGGTAACCCTGCGGGCCTCAGGGCTATCCCCATGAAGTCGTTTTTCAAGGGCAATTGTTGAACCCTCATCGTTGGGGTAATGTGCCACATCCAACCTCTGATGGGAACCCACTTGCTGGATTATCCCAGGATATCTCCATGGTTTCACCATAATTCCACCACGGTAGGGCGAGGTGAGATGGATCTTCACAAACAACAAGTACCCTCCCGTTCAACGAACTTAGATGCGGGGAACCCATTTGCAGATCAGGTTCTGAGGGTTTCCCCATTGGTTTTCCACATCTTTCTGTATGTTTACCCCCGGGGAACAATGTATCTGCTTGACATTCAGTGAAGGCTCTTGACTACGTCCAAACAGTTTGAGTCAAGTCATGGCTGAAGACCTGCAAAAAGGTAGGGCGATAGGTAGCGTCCGGTGTCATCAAACATCACATGCTGGAAAATCCCTGATTTGTAGGTGATTTTACTTTGAACACCTCCATTTAGTGGGGGAGGTTTCCCAGTGGCCTGCCATGTTTGATGACACCGGAGGGTACTGTATGACGTGTGATTTCTGAAGGTTTCTGGAAAAGGAGCTGTGAACTGGAAAGAAGTGGGCGCTGTGCTGAATGATGCTCTGGGTTTGGATCGAAACCTGTGATTTTCTACATTCTGGGGCGGATGAATGTCCACAACTACCACAAGGTCGTTCCAGCTAGATAGTTATAAGCTGGTTTACAACCCATCTATATGACTATAACACTATAATGATGTCATCACCATAAACCCACCACTTCAACTAGTCATTTGCACCAACTTAGCGATTTAGCTCACTGGGGCACCACAACTAGCAGCTCTTTTTAGGTGTTAAGGTAGGTGATTCCGTCGCGGGATTCTGCGCTGAGGCTGGCGGTCTTTTGCAAGGCGGAACACGCCATTGAATCTGGTAAACTAACATAGCTATTGAAAATTGCCATTTATAGTGGATTTTCCCATTAAAAATGGTGATTTTCCATAGCTATGTTAGTTTACCAGAGGGTAGATCACATACTTGTAGCCAATAATGTTCATTTTGCCTACGAAACATGGTGATTTAGCCAAGGTAAAATGGTGAGATGATAGGGATCTAATGGGATATCAAACATGGAAAGCGGGTAATCGATCCCCTTGCAAATGGAGGTTTTAATGTGAACAGAGTCGAATTAAAAGGACGATTTTCGAGCTTGCCTCGTTTGAGCACCGGGGGCTGACTCATGCTTGATTCAGCAGAGAGGGTGGACACAGCAAGTCCAGTTCCTCAATGTTTAAAAGAACCACCAGCAAGAAATCAACGTCCAAACACACATGGAGGTTTCCTAGAATGGGGATACCCCAAAATGGATGGTTTTGTGAGGGAAAATCCGGTTAAAGTGGATGATGTAGGGGTACCCCCATTGTAGGAAACCTCCAAATCCACGGGAAAATCGGAAGTGCAAACAACCCTGATTTCCAGATCCGCATATTTTTCTTGCCACGTGGGCATCAAGCAAGTGACCATGCGACCTGACAGACGTTGAACTTGAATCACTGAAATCCATCAGCGCTTGGCTCACGTAGATTCTGATATTCATTCATGCAGAACTTCGGGGATAAACAGGAACATGACTCATTTTTGTCAAGTACGGATGAACATGGGTCTGAAAATGGGGTACACCCCCTAACATGGCATTTGCGGAAGGGAAAACCATGACAGGCCACTGGATTTTGGTGTTGCCTATTTTCAGACCCAAATGATCCTTTACTGGGACGATCCATCGGGGCCGTAATGTTTTTGTGACCCTGCTGTAAAAACGCGCGCAGATTTGCTGTCACGTGCATTTTCCTACGCTTTATACAGTGTGTGTGTGTGTGTGTGTTTGTTTGTTTGTTTGTTTGTTTGTTTGTTTGTTTGTTTCTTTGTTTCTCTTCTTTTCCTATGCTTTTGCGTCTTTCTCTTTGGATTTTTTCAGATGTTTGTTACATAGATGTTTTTTTGTAGGTGTAGTTCCTTTTGGTTCGTGGGGTTGGTTGAGGTAACATAGGGTTAGGTGGGGGGGTGGGGTGGGGTTCAAGTGCACTTGCGCACGTGATGCTACGCATTGGATCTGAGGTGACAAAAAACCAGTCGCCATCCATAAAAGGATGTTGTTTTACACTCCAGTTGTAGGGGTATGCCTAATTTCATAAACCCAAATTTTGGTTTATTAATGTTTACTATGTTAATGTTTACGATATGTATATGAATAATATATATATATATAATATATATATATATATATAATATATATATATATAATATATATATATATATTATATTATACGTACGTACGTACGTACGTACGTACGTACATGTATGTATATATATATATATTATATCAATATATTATATCTCAATATATTATATATCAATATAATATATATATATATATATCAATATATTCATCCCATAATTGAGTTTCCCTCTCCAGATCTAGTCATACATCATTATCCTATATAATTATGCTATAGAATTATGTCATCATTATCCTCCCCGAATCCATTGAATCGTGGTGCCCCTCATTCATTGGTGTAGTATTAGCTTTCTGATCCATGACCATTTCTGATCCAAGGCCGTCCAAAGCCAAGCTGATAGACAGTAGCACCCAGACACCCGGGGAGGAGGCCCGGGAGGAGGCTAAGCCCTTGGGTCAAAGCTGCTGATTAGATTGAAAAAAACCTGTTTCAGGGAGGAACATCGTGGACGAGCACATGGGTGTGAATATTGGGATTTTGAAATGGGAAATGGACATCTTGGCTAGCTGGGAAATCCTTAAATGGAGGATTTATTGGGAAAATCACCGAACTAAATGATTAGTATTTGTAATAAATCCTCCATTTAATGATTAGTATTTGTAATAAATTATCCATTTATCCAGAATTTTCCACAGTGCCAGGTTCGATTTCTGGAGGGTACACATGTGCGACCTTGGACCACTGATCAGTCATGGTCTGACGCATGGCGACCTCAAACAGCCTCACCGGTCAATATTGCTGAAGCAATCAATCAGGTCCGGGAATTATTTGTATGTCTATTTGTCTGTCTGTCTGTCTATCTGTCTGTATATCTGTCTATCTGTCCATTTATGTACCCAAATAAACGCATGTATTCACACATTATTTGAACATCAGTTGAATGGATTCATGGGTTTACTAATTGTTTATTAACATAATCTGATGTTGATAGACTTTCGTTGGATTTGCATATTTTGACATGTAGCCATGTCATCTCCCACATCTCAGTATTCGGGCGATCAATGATGATTGGTTCTATGTCATTTTGCCATAGAAATAGGATGATCCAAATTCTCCAGCAGATTTTTTCATATTTTTCAAGCTTAAAACCACCGGCAGTGACAAAAAGCCCATCGTTTCTAGAACGACCAGGCAGAGACGGAGAAAAGGATCCTGAAGAGAAACGGGACCTGGGCACCAACGCCCTTGGTGGAGGCGGCGCAACTGGCCTTGGTTTTAGAAATTGGGGGAAGATCTTCACATGGAGGTTTCCATAGTCATGGGGGCTGCCTAAAATGGATGGTTTATAATGGAAAATCCTATTAAAAAGTATGATTTGGGGCTACCCTCACTTTAGGAAACCTTCACATGTTCAGGTTGATTTTCCCAATTGACATTGCAGTGACAAAAGTTGAGGTAACATTTTCGGACAGATCCTCAGCCAACAATGTGTGGACATACCCTGACCAGCATATCCTTGTTGGGTTCATGCAGCAAGCTGCTGGATATTGCTGGATATACTATGGCTTGAAGATTGGACAAATCTACAGGATTCCCGCTCCCACTGCCAAAAAAGACGTCAAGAGTGTGATTTTTGAGGTTGCCAGTTCCTGACAAATCCAAGAACAAAGTGTTACGTCGGGTGAACCAGTGAATCCTCAGGATTCTTGGTTGTCGTACTTGTAGTCTTACAGTATCTAAGACATTTGATTTCTGTTTGTTTCTTTCCTTCTTTGGTTACTTTGGTTTGGTTTAGTTTACCAATTGATACCAAACAATACTTTCTTCCAGTGATCCCCACGAACTTACATTTTATCTAACATATATTCTGACATTCTATCTGGCATTCTATCTGACATTTTACCTGACATATTATATATATACACGTGTTCTGACATCCTATCTGGCATTTATCTGACATTCTATCTGACATTCTATTAGGCATCTATTCTGGCATTCTATCTGGCACCTATTCTGGCATCTATTCTGACATTCCCTCTGGCATCCTGTCTGGCATCTATTCTGACATTCTATCTGGCATATGTTCGGGTCCGTGCGTGCCCAGCCTGATCTGGAGCTCGCCGTAGGGTTCGGGTCCGTGCGTGCCCAGACTGATCTGGAGCTCGCCGTAGGGTTCGGGTCCGTGCGTGCCCAGACTGAGCCGGAGCTGGGTGATAGGCTTTAGGCTTTAGGTCCGTGTGTGCCCAGACTGAGCAGGAGGTCGCAATAGGGCTCGGGCCACAGTGAAAACAGGCTGGCAGACAAAAGATACGATGTTTCAGGTGTGAGGCAAGAGGTATGAGAGAGGGGTGGAGGAGGGAGTGGAGGAGTGAGGGAGTGAAGGAGTTGCACCATTGATAAGATCTAGAGACCCGCACCTAGCAGGTGGGGAATATATACACATTATTTTGCTACTATGTTGTTTATGTACCAGTATAAACGCATGGCAATGTTATGCACAACGCCTCAAATTTTCCCAACAGTACGCTTGAGCATCTTGCGCAAGGTCAACGTGCTTCGCAGAAGTTGCAAAGACACTTTCCATATGCAGTAATCTAGGTTGTCAGTTCTATTATTTGCAGGGTTTTGGGTTTTCTGGTTTAGGGGTTAATTTTGTAAGTTTAGGTTTTGGCAACACAGGTGGGCATCACGTGGCATCCAAGTCAAAAGGCAGAAGGCATTGAAGGCTACTAGAACAGAAATCTCTGTATCAACCTGTCGCTGATCAAGAACGAGAAGACCTCCAAGAGACATGACCGATGCCGATCTTTTTGCCCAAGTCTTGGTGCTTACTTTAGGGTTTGGTGCTTGTACGATGGTACGCTCTTGTGGCAGGTTTGCTTACTGTAGGATTTGTCGCTGGATTTGGTGGTTGTAGGGTTTGGTGCCCCCAATGGCCCTGACAACATGTGGTTTTGTTTCAAAATTATTGTTTCAAAAATTGAAAACCGGTGGGCACACAGGAATGTGCACCTCGGGTAAGAATAACCATTGCGTAGTTCTAGCTCTCCGGCCACATTGTGTGGGGAATTTGTTGTAGAACTGCTTTCTCTTTCTATTACTATGAAACCAAACATAGTATCACTTCTATGTTCAACAGATTTTGAGATGAGCGTGTCTGAAGATACTTGTACGATATACCCTCCAAATGGCAATTTTAATAGGAACAACGATGATACGCCCGTGCATTTCGGGGTGCACCCACATAAGTTTTAAGTGAAGAGTCTTTGGTTGAAAATATAAGAGGATCCCAAAAAATATCAGTGTTTGATAGTCCAAACTTCCACCATATCTTTTGCGATGGTTTTGTAAACCATGATTTAGTCATATTTCGCTCCTGCTAGCGGGGACTCCGATGCCGCAGGCCGCAGCTGTGGAGAAGGCTGGGATGTCATGCCCCACCAGCACTTTCGTTGGAGGCGAGGTGCGACGACTGGATTTGGCGACTGGCTTGGTGCTTTGGTATATAATCATACAGGAAAAAAAAAGCAAACACATTTACATACATTTACCATTTTCTTGGGGTGCGATATACAGTAATATGCATGCCCATGTATATGTATGTAAGCACACACACTCACACAGATTCGACAACTGTCTATTTACATACATAAACCTAATAACACATATAATACATACAATTGCTGGACATTTCTCAACTTGTTTGGTGTCCGCAGGTGACTTCCAGAAGGTGACGGGAACCCGGGGAACATGGGGGTCCGAGGTGATGCTGTTGGGGAAACCATTCTTGTTAGATTCTGGTAGATTCTCGTAGATTCACTTGGAACTGATGTGGCTTTGTCTGAGAATGGGGTACTGTATACCAAAAGAATCCAATGGTGAAACAAGCATCTTTTCGAAGATTTGCATTTGGAGGTATACCCCATTTTAACACACACACCCATGTCATGATTGAAAATCACACTTTTTGTTAATTGGAGTTTTCCTTGCACCACCACATTTGTGCAGTGACTTGCGTACGGATGCAGTTGGAGTTCATGGGTATAACTCTAGTTATACCCCCCATGAATCAGGACACAACCTACATACAGTAATTAAGTCCATATACCCACTTCTGAAGTGGACCTGAACCCCCCTAATTCTCCTCATCTAAACATTGGTTGCTTTGAGAACTATACTTGGGTCGATGTATAAACCCTATTTCAACCTATGGGGCATCAACTTCTATCATGCAGGTTCAATCCCCCCCGTTGAGGCCAAGCGGAAGGCTTCCACGTTGCCGCTGCGGCCTCGGTCCCCGGTCCGTGGCCGCTCGCGATCGCCCTCATTGGAGTTATTCTATGAGGCCTGGCCGGCCTCGGGGAAAGGATAGGATGGGAAATTGAACCACAAAAATTGGATATGGTGATTTTACGGGTATTATGGCAGAGTTTTTTTAATGGTTCAACCAACCAAAGTTGGATGATTAGGAGGATTCAACTGGCTTTAACCCGAAAAAGATCTTTTCCCACTGCTTAATTAGTTGGTTTGTTGGAGGGGTTCACCGCATTTTTAAACAACGAATAAGTAAAATTTAAATGAAGATAAATGGTATACTCAAACAGTCACTATATCTTTACCAAAAGGACATCATTGTTTTCAACTACCTTGGCCGACCTCACTACAAATGATGGCTTGTGGGGAGAACCAACTCCTAATGAGCTTCTGTAGATGGTTAAGATTTGCCCTTGATAAACCCTACCAGAAAAGTATAAATTGCCAAGACTTGTGGGTGGAATGTATTTAAATGAATGTGTGAGTTGGGATATCCCCTTCCCAACGATGCTTGTAGATAGTGGTTCGGTAGGGCCAATACCAAAGATGTGATGATCCTGCTGACCGCAATAATGTGTTCAGGGAATATCCCTATCCTACCCGGTAGTAGATGAAACAGCAAAAAGTGAGGATATCAAGAGAAATTGTTGGTTGATTCTTCTGGGAAAATTTGCCAATCAAATCTGCGCAACCAGCAGAAAATTGATTGACCCTAGCTGGTAACCAACAGAAATTGGGGTTTATGGGTACACAGCTAGTGAGCAACCGCGAAGCCAGAGTGCGAGTAAAGTGGATGATAATTTAGGAGGGGACTGTCACAGTGGGAGTCCAGTCTAGCTCTAATTTCAAGGTTCATCTCCAAATGCCCAAGTATGCAAGCTGATTTGGGGATGGGTCAGAACCTATTAGTGCCATATGACTGGGGAATAACCATCCACTAACCAGCTATTTGGGGGTACCTAGGTACCAGGGGCCCTTGACCCATAACTTTGGAGCTTTCAGGCTGATTTTGACATAAAAAACAATAGGGACTCAAGCAGCACCGAAGGCAGATCCAACCAGCGAACATGGTGAAAAAAGGAGACTTAAGTTGCAAACAAAGGGATTTCATGGGGTTGAGCAGCTGACATTGGTATTTCATCGGGTTCTCATCAACGAATACGGGGACCCCTCTGGGATTTACCCAGTAAACGGGCGGAATTCATGGGAACCTCGCCAGCCGCCAGCAGAAATAGGGATTTCCCCAGGCGGCAGATATTCGCCGAAGAGACATCACAGAGTTCGGTGAGGCGGCTCTGAGGTGAAAGGCTACGAATGGCCATCACTATGAAATATATTGTATTATATATATATTATACATACATATGTTATATACTATATACTATATTATATCATATCATATTATGTACACTATATGGGTTGATTTGAATTGGTGTCATTTCTAGATATCTTGCTGTGACGATCACAGCATCTGAAAAGGCGACAAGTTTTTGGATCCCGAAGTCATCATTTTCCCCACACAAAACGTGTCATTTTTTGGTGTCCTTTCCCCACTTTGAAGACAAACACACATCACATTGTTGGTTATATAGTTATATCCCCATCATGTTGTAGCACATGATATCCCCATTTTCTGTTTGGTTTCATATTCTTGGCAAAAAAAACCACCAGTTCTCTTTAGCGATCCTGAGTAGAACGAATCGGAGGTCAGTCTGGAATTGTCGTCCGCGACACAGCAGAGGAATGAGGCCGGAGTTCGCGGGGGGACCGGACCGTAGAATGTGGTAAACCCAATCATAAACCATCCCGAAAATCATACATTACATGGGTTGTATAAACAGTTTTATCATATTGGGTTTGCCACATGATACATATTTCAAACTATTTGCATAGAAAATTGGATCAGTTGAACATAAGACTGGGGTTTTCGAGTCGATGTTCTTCAGTAGTTCACCATGTCCAGTTCATCCCTGGTTGATGGTGACATGATAACTGGTTTCATGGGGATGAATCCAAGATAAGAACCCATATCAATCAGAAGGGGAGAATAGAAATGCAGGACCTCGACGACAAAGGCTTTTTTGAGTTCTGTAAGTGTGATTTTAAGGATTTTGACCGCCATTTTGAGTGGATTGCTTTCTTGGTTTCAATGATTTTAAATTTTGAGCGTGCCCACGCGGGCTTGCAATTATGGAAATGCTTCGCATATCGTTGATACGGTAATTCTGTAGATTTACTGTGCATACATCAAAGCTGGGAATCTCACAATTCTCAGGTAGACTCTAGGTAGACAAAGACGAAAAGCAACTAGCAACTTCCCCAGTGAATGTAGGCATGCAACCGACCATGAAGCACTGAAAGATTCTGAAGTGAGCCAGTGGGGTGATCAGAGCGACCTTCTATGGGATGGTCATCCCAGTAGCTAATACCCCAGGCTTGGGATGCGAACAACCTTGAAAGAAGTCCACTGGGTAGTGTGAGTCCCGTTTATGACACTTTTATGACCATGTAAATCAATACGAAATAACCTGAAAGTTGCACTGATGCACATCCGAACATAGACCATTCTGTTCATTTTTTTTCGATGTTCACAAGGGTCAAAATTCACGTATGGCGGAGGCTCAAAATTCTTTCCACTACTCACACTGGTTTTGGACAGTTTAAGATGGTTCAAGACCAAGCTCCATTGGAAGGGGAAACGCCTAGAACATCCTATAACATCCCAATTCCTAGAACTGTTAGAAAAAAAGTCCAATAGTGTCCTGATGTTTCCTGCAGTTTTCAAATCCTTCAACCGATCTCCGCGCAGTCCTCGAATTTGGACCCCGCACGCTCCAGCAGCTTGGGAAAGCCGCGTCCACGGGTGTCGCTTGGTGGCCGTTTTTCAAACAGGGAGTGGAGGAACAATGGGGGCATCAGCTAAAATGGGGATTCAACTGGCAGAAATGGGGACTTCAGCAATTCAATCAAGAGAAATCAGGAATTTCACCAAACAAAATCGATTTCATCCGAGAAAACTGGGATCTCGTCAAGAAACCGCTGCAGAGCTATAGCAATCATGTTGAGGGGTTAGTGGCCATGGGCCCCGATCATATGGGATGTCACCCGAGGAAACGGGCGGTAGGACATTTCTGAACCACGCAGAATTTTTCTGGGATGCACATCCAAGTAAATTTGAACTGGTGGTCATCCAGAAAAATGGATCCACAGAACTCTTAGGAAAAACACTACCCAGGATGGTAAGACACAGGCGCAGCATTCCTCAGATTATGTTTTAGACTTCGAACTGCAGCTTTGTACCAGGGTGCCCAGGCTGATAACATTCTGGGGTGAGTCAAGGTGAATCTTTTTTGGTATCTTCAGAATTAGCAGGTACTACCTTCCTGTAGTCAAACTGGCAATGGAAAATTCCCCTACAACTGGAAGTTTTAGTGGGAACCTCATCTATCAACAGTGGATTTTCCAGCAAGCCATGTTTGATTACAGGAGGGTAAGTAATCAAACATGGCAATGGACGATGGCTTGATAGATGAATTTCCCAGTTAGACCTCCATTGATAGTGAATTTCTGATTCAGTCTGTCGATTTTCTAGGAAGGACCACCGTGCGCCCCTCAGGAGTTTGCTGACACCCAGTGACTGGCGCCCCTCAGATGCTTGGCCAAATCAACACGACCAAGCACCATAGATGCCAGGGACGATGGTGAAATGGGAATCATCCCAATACGTAAGGGGACAAATCTGGCTTTGGAATGCTTGGGATTTATTCCTAGTTCTCCAAAGTGATCTAGACATCTTACAGTCCACGGCAAACCGCTGGATTTTGGAGGACTTGTGAGTCAGATCATACAGCATTCCCTGTGTGTTTCACAAAATTCCGGCTCCTCGGCTAGTGGAGATTTGAGATTGGACCTGCAGCACCAAAGATAGTGCAAGGGCACAGCCAAAGTCTGACCCTACATTGCGTAGTAGGTGCTTCATTTTTATACCAGCTGTTAAAATGAAGATGAATCACCTATTTCTGAGACTTGCCCAGCAAATCTGGAAACCACTGACTGGCTTTCGTCGAGGCTCCAACCATTCCAAGGCGATCCAGGGAGCGGATGTTGCGATCTTGGGATGGCCATGGACGACGTAGCAAAAAGTGAGCATAGTATGGTGATATAATGGGAATACAGTGGGGATACAACGGGGATATAATGTATTATAGTTATACTATGTATTACTGAATGGGACTTGAGCAACACAATATGGAGTCTTGGTCCAGAAACGTGTGATTGATTGGATGGGTCGAAGATTAGAGCCTCTTCAGACTTACACATTTTGGTAGCAAACGATTCAATCATAGTGGGGGTATACAATGACGTGATCCATAACCCTGTTGGTTCATGGTTTTCCGGGGCTGAAACTATGTGGTCGAACGATATGAGCTTCTTTCAACCAGTAGAAGAAGATCACACAAGAACTTGCTTTTCCTGAATCTGACCCTTTCCTTCTCTTAATGCTCCCAGACTTCCGCCCAGATATCATTNACCAGTAGAAGAAGATCACACAAGAACTTGCTTTTCCTGAATCTGACCCTTTCCTTCTCTTAATGCTCCCAGACTTCCGCCCAGATATCATTTGGATTATATAGTACCATCACCATGGGAATCATTTTCGCTTGATCTTTGTAAGCTGCTTGCTTCAGGAATGAAAGCAAGCCCACTAGGCACGAAATTTGGGTATACATAACACATATCAAAATCTTACGTCATTCGAAGCAGCGATTTGATCAATTCTACTCGTAGTTGATTTGGTATGGGCACCAACCTTAAACATCCCATGACCCAGGCACTCAACAATCTGATCTTTTGCGCAGGCAAAATTGGACAACACCACCCAAACAGATATTGCGCTTTGGCATGACGAGTCCAGTTGTGAGTCCGAGCTATAAGATCGAAGACACATCTAGCACAGTATAAGTGTCTTTTGTTGCTTACTTTATTGCTCATATATGCATATAATACTGCATATATTATCATATATCATGTATTATATATGTATAATACATATTCATATAGACATGTACATGAGTACACACATGTGTATATATGAATATATAGGTATGAATGAACACCACCTTTTCATTGTTACTGCTGACCCACTGTTTACACTTGTTGCGGGTTACCCTCCGTATCGTGTTTGTAATATGCACATCTTCGGTGGTTGAATTCGAGTTTTTGTGGAAACTGGCCAATATGCGTACTAGCTAACTGTAATACGGACTGTCTTGGTGCACATGCCTGGTGGCCGGAATCCAGATTTTTTGTTTGTTTTGTCTCAACATCGGCATTTTCTTCAAGTGCTCAATGCACTTCTTATGTTATTTGCGTCCAACGCTTGCAGATCAAACTTATATTTGCGGACCAACCCCCATTTCCACATTTTGCATCATTTCGCTGGTCAAATCTCCTTTTTGCTGGTTTCAACCTCAAGGAATTTGTATCTGATGTGTCATTTCACTGTGTTGCCAAGGTAGTTCTGCATGTTCGTCTCAAACATGATCCGGATATTTTTTCGAGGATCTTCCCACTTTAGTAATTGGTTAGGAACCATAGTCAGTTCACCTATACATATATGATCATATGAATCATATGTATGTATATATATATACATACATATGCAATCATATGAATCATATGAATCATATGTATGTATATATATATATATATATATTACATATACATAAATATTTCTGTAAAAATAAGCTCTTCAATGGGAATGACTCCAATATACTCCGATCACCGGAAAGCCACTGAGGTGTGGAGCAACCTGGGTTGGCATTGCCGTGCCTGTCAGGGGCTCCGAGTCACGGGGGTGGTGCTGTTCGTTACCGATTCAGCGGGGAAACAGAAAACTTGCTGGAATTGTTGGTGTTTTAACCAAAAATGGTTGTTTTGGATTGTTTTTAGCTTGTAAAAGCAGGCATTTCTCTAGCCATCAAACATTTCGTGAGCAAGAAAAAAATGCGGATAGAATCTGTGAACAATGCACCGTAAATGGGGATTTCGCTAGGAACAAAAAGATGTTACCCACAATGAATGGCTGTTAGCACCAGCAAAGACCGTAGATACATCATAAATCATCCTTTATCATAGTGCATCATTATAACTCATAGTCATAATACATGCACGTATATATGCGGCTTGCATATGATCATGCAATTGTATATACATATGTATATGATTGTATATATAGACACGTAATGATACAAGATATTGGTATGTCTGAAAATAGGGTGCCTCGGAATCCAATGGTTTATGATGATCATCTCCCCCATAAAAATGCCAATTTTTGGGGTAGCCCCGAGTTTTGGACAAATCTATTCTGAATGACATAAGAGAAATTGGATACATAGATATAACTTACTTCTAGAGGCCCACCAATTGTTATGATATTTGATAGATCACAATCAGAAAAATAGATGTAGGCATAATTGGGCATATGTATTTATGTATACATATACATATTTTACTTATAAGTACGATGCAGCTGTCGTTCCAATTTTGGTCCTAGCACTGGCCCCGGCCACCGCCACCCTGACGTCCTGCCAAGGTTCGAAGCCCCCGAGGCCGGAGGGTGGCGGCCTGGTGCGATCGCAAAGCAGGTGCCGCAAAAATGGGGGGGATGTGATGGAGATGGATGTTCATGGGATTTTCACGGCGTTTGAACATGGCATGTTCATGGGATTTTCATGGGATTTTCCATGGGATTTAATGGGATTTGCCATGGGATTTTCCATGGGATTTTCCATGGGATTTCATGGGAAACGTACAGAAAGATGTGGACAACTCATGGGAAACTCGTTGGGAACATTATCTACAAATGGTGGGTAAACACCACATTTTAGGTGAGTTTAAACCCTAGGGTAGATTGTAATATGAATGGGTGTTTTTTTCCGTCTTTTGTCCTGAGAAGATACGATTGAGATTTTTAATGGGGTGATATAATGGAGATATAATAGGGATATAATGAGATGATATGATGGGATATTTCATGGAGATATGTTCTGGATAAATTACAACGACCTCACGCCGTGGCGTCACTGGAATGATGGTGAATGTAGTGAACAATCCCCAAATGGCCGGATCACAACAGCTGTTTTCAGCTTGGTGAATTATTGGAATTCAGCCAGATATGCTTGGGATATTAACATGGGCAGCCAACCTCAGAAATGACACAAAGTCCATGATAGCTGGTTAAGAAACTCTTGTGAGTGATCGTTGGTAGTAAAAAAGCCACCAATGAATAGACCTTTGGGGCGGTTGGTTACATCCCCATGATGGGATTTCATGTAACCTGAAGTTTGGCATGTTTCAAGAATAACATAATACATCATCATACTGCAGATTGAGGGATTCAATACGTTTAAATTGTTATATTATGAGGATTTCAGCAAATACATATGGGGATTAGTGGCAGATGAACCCAACGTGAAGTGATGGTAGGTGCATCCTGATTCATGGCGGTAATACTGTATATAGTTTTTTGGAATATCCAACAATCGTAACCGATACAATATATTTTGGGAATCCCAAATGGGCAGACCAACCAATATAACCGAATGTCCCACAATTGTTTGAAGGGACGCTTAATGGTTAACACACCATATTTGGCTGGTATAGCCATGCTTGGAGATTCTCAATCTTACGGTAAACCAATAAAGTGAGGGTGATGTATTGGGGAATGTCAATAAACACAGATGTCATGAAAACAATCTTATAGATAGTTTTCCCATTGGAGCCTCACTTGTAGACATTTTCCAATCTTTTACCTGATTTTCCCATTCAAATCTTAATTTAGTGCAGGGATTTCCCTCTGCCATGTATATGGTGTGCACCTCCCGGCGGTGCCGTTGTATATGCGAGGCGAGCCTATCCACCCTACAGTGTGGTCAGGAGTATGCAGGCGTGCTGCATGACGTGTTGCCAACTGAGTTTGAACCATCAAAGCTCTTGATTTAGCGATCCAAAACATGGATAGAACATGATAGAACCATCAAACATAGGGATTTAACCTTTGTTGATCTTTGTTGCTTGGCATCAGTGCTATCACAGTTCTATCACGACACCGTCAAGTCAAGGCATCCCATCATCTGGTTTCAAGCGTCCAAGGGAGGGATCCGGGGTGCGTTTTTCCGGCGTCAGGTTTGGATTTGCTGATCTCACATGATTTCACCCTTTCACCATTTGGGAAACCATTTGGGAATATTTGGGTGATCTGGGATGGTAAAATCATCATGGGGCTGTTGGCACCACCAATTTGAAGCGTATTGAAGGTTCGCAAACTTAATATCAATTTGCGGGTGGATGCTTTGGAAACGACCCAAACTATCCAAAGTCTTTTAAAGTACTGATTTGTGATCTTGGCTTGCTTGTAGTTATATATTGTATTCCCATGGTTATGCGCAACATGAATACACACACCTAAGTTGAACAGACATTGATAATATATATATATAATATATACATACGGATATGTACATGTCCCAGTGCATGTAGGTTGCATCTCCTGCTGGTCACCCATCACTACAAGTTGTTCTATCGCTGTTTGAATGGTCAGATTGTGCTGCTGGTCTCACTTGTTTGCCCTTAGTGAATAGGTGAAGCATACTTCTGAACATGTGCACAGGTGTTAAACATTATTACACGACTCTATATAGATCGACTTAGGTTTCAACCCCCTTCCTTGCTGGCATCGCAACAGGGAGGGTGGAGCTTGGTGCACGGCCCTGCGGGCGTGGCAGAGTGGCTTCAGGCGCCGTTTCGGAGCCGTTTTTTGTTGTTGAAGCCATAGCTATTGATAGCGACTTCAGGAAAATAGCAATACTATGCAATACTAATATATACTAATAGTATTTAATAGACATTCATAGAATATAGATGACTCTCGCATCTTTACACACCAATTTTTTTGGAACTACTGTATCCAGTGGTGACTGGAGGGATTGCTGAGCTGAGCTACAGCTATCCTTTTGTCCCTGTTTTGGGCAGTCAAAGAGCTACAATCAGAGTTTCCCGACCACACGATAGTGGAGATCATCCAATTTTTCGGGGGCAATGAATCACTTTGAGCCAATTTCGGGGAACCAAATTGGAGGTTCGGAACCCATTTTTCAGGTTGATCTGAGGCCATGGAAAGAAACAGGAATATCAATGTCAATATGACCTTAAATGGCCTGCAAATGACAGTAACATGGCCTTAGATGGCACTGGAGTTTCGCGTGACCTTAAAATGTCAGTGGGCAAAGGGGTTCAAGCGTCAACAACCCTGGTGATGTAACAAATCCATATAGAGATATGTAGACCAGTTGACCACTGGGGACCGGGGAGATGGGTAATTTATCCTGGTACCCAGTGAGCACCTTTGGTCTTGGCCCACAGCCAAGTGGTACCTACAAACCACTGGTCCCACACATCTCCTCTATGCAGGGGAGATGAACACCCAACTATACCAGCCATGTAGCTACCTTCATGCCGATACGTGGGTTGGTCTCAAGATTTCGACTCCAAAACCCCCTGCTTCAACAGTGGTTTCAAATGCTTTTTGTTAAAAAAAAAATATTCAACATTTTTCAAGCATATCTGGGATGATTCTAAATGACGGGCATACTTTTCACGGTTTTGACACCAGCAACCAGTTTATCATCATTGAATTTTCAGCTTGAGACACACCCATTTGGGTCAGGATAGAGTCCCTCCCCGATCTGGAAATGGAGAAGCACTAGTCGTTTCTCTGCGAAAAGCGCTTTGGATTGAGGCATTTTCCATGACCAGGTTAGAATTGGTTAGAGTACCAGAGAGCATGCCATATGAACACAGTCATACATGGCTACAACTATCATAGACAATCAAGAAAAAAATATGGATATGGACATAAACATGTATAGCATTGTGAGAAATTGACACTTGCCTTCCCTAATCCAACACGCATCAGTGCTGCAGGAATTCCTGATAGCCGGCACCACAGTTCATAGCAAGACGCAGCACTTTCCTCTGCTTTTAGGCGCCGGGACCTGGGATTGTCCGGGATGATCCTTTGTTTCCCCATACAGAAATCAAGCATCAAAAAGTGAATTTGCCTGTCGCCACCTTTGTCTTATCTTTAAGGGGCTTCAATTACCTCGCCAACTATCAGTGCCTTGAAAAACATGTCACTCCGAGGTGGTGCCCCCAGTTATAAGCTGATTTTATAGACTCCATGAACCATAGATATGTCCACAATAAACCATAGTTCACCGAGTTATGAACCAACTTAGCTGTCAGTTGGGGGCCCACCTTCTAGCTCTTCCAAGCTGGTTCACTACACGATCGGGCAGCCTCTGTACCTACGACACCCAGCAGCAACACATGAAATCTATGAACATCTTGTGATTACTTTGTAGTGGCTAAATCCCAATTTAGGTGGCCAAACCAAGTTTTTCTTGGCACGATTTGGTGGTCAAGCCCAATTGTCCTGACTGATTGTCGTTTTCGATGCATTTTTTGCGTTTTTTCCTCCTCAGTCTTTGGTGGTCAAAGCAAGTTGTTGTCGGAATGTTGTGTCACGGTGGGGATCACACGAAGTAAAGAAATTCTTGGGGCGGTTTACAGTGGCAATCCTGCTAAAATGCATTGAAAATACACTCTATCACCAGTTTTTCGTCGGTTTGCATGTAGAACCCCACTGAAACCCATGAAAAGATCAATCATCAAAATCCACTGAAACCAACATTCATTAGTAGCAAAATCCATCAAAATCCATCAAAATCAACTAAAAATCAGCAGCAGAATCTGCGAAACCAGCATTTTGTCTCATTTTTTTTCGGGGTGTTTCTCCACCTTTTTTGGCGCAAGTTCCCCGTTGAAAAACGGCCCAACGGCGCCGTCCGCGCTCCGAAGGCACCGACGGCACCGTGGAGATGGCCGGCGGCCAGCTGTCCCTGCTGACGGACGGCACCCTGCGGCGAGTGGGGAAATCCGGCAGCTCGGCGCCGTGGCGACGGGGGATGAGAGACCACCATGGAATATGGCCCATTCATAGATGAAAAACATGGTGATCTACCTATCAAAGATGGTGGCTTTGCATGGCTAACTGTGAAATAACCAGAGGGTATATGGTATGATAACAATAATAATAGTAGTAATAATAATAATAACAATAGTAGTAATAGTAATGATAATAATAATATGGTGCATTAATATACCTTGTTAATGCTAACTTTCGCAATTGCCTGCTGCTAAGGTATTAGGGTTGTATATAAGCCATGCGGGTATGTCAGAAGGGTTTGTGGGGAAAGGAATGGATACTAC
>BGPT01001168.1:107800-140041 GCA_003297045.1 Symbiodinium sp. clade C Y103 | reverse complement strand
CGTGGGACACCCTGCACAGTGGATTTCTGGGACTTCAACTGGATGACAAACAACAGACGAGAGACACGCCTGGGGGCAAAATAGAAGCCGCAAGCTGAGAGACATTATTGACTTTCTGAGCATGCTGACACGTATCAAATGGAAATCAATACCACGATCATGCCGCAAGTTCTACATGGGCAAACTGGCAAGTANTGAGAGACATTATTGACTTTCTGAGCATGCTGACACGTATCAAATGGAAATCAATACCACGATCATGCCGCAAGTTCTACATGGGCAAACTGGCAAGTAATGCCCACAGGTGTTAGTTGTGATCTTTAACTGGCGCTCAACATGCTTATCAAGGTCACCCTAGCCCACATACCTATTTAAACTGGTTGTCAACACTGCCCATCCCTTATGTACAACCCCCCAACCTTAAATNACATACCTATTTAAACTGGTTGTCAACACTGCCCATCCCTTATGTACAACCCCCCAACCTTAAATACAAGCCCCCCCCATGAATTACGAAAGTTAACATTTAAAGAAAATGATGATTTACCTATCAAAAATTGGAATTCTCATGGGAATATCCTGGAATATCATCAGAATATGATGCTTACACATGTTTACGATTATGCAAACACCACCAGCTATTTTGACTATGAACGATAGTTATAGAAATTACATCTAAGATTTATCAACGTATCCAATATACATTATCTAGCATAGGTATTAGCTATGAACCCACCAGCCTCAACTATGGGAACATTTACCATAGCTATGGAACATGGCTCATTTAGTTCGATAATTATGATTAAATTATGGGAATATCATGGGAATATGCTGGGAATACCTCACTTACGGGTCAGTCGTTTCAAGTATTCATTGAATTTATTGGTTTTCTCAACCATCCAAACGCGATGAGTTGAGATGACACGCACCCCAAGGGAAGATGATCCACAGGAGGCATCTTGATCCAAGTGATGGGAATATGATTGGACGATGGGAATGATGTTGTGTTTTTTTTTGCAGAAATTGCTGCAACATGTGTTTGATCTATATGTTTTCTTCTCATGTTTTTTGGCTGTAAATGGGAAATAGCGGGATGATGTGGGAAACATTGAGAGTGTGTATATCCTGGACTTCGATTGAAGGATGGTGATTTAGGGTATGGGTATGTGAAGAATTGTAACGTTTGTTTTTGACATAAATGGGGATACAGTATGTACATATATGATCCATGATCATATACTAGCTACAACATAAAGTCTTTGCAAAGTAGCTAAGGTTGCGCAATGTCAGTCCCAGATCAATAAACACGGGTTGCTTAATTAGGTGGTTATCCCTGAAAGGCTAACAGCTGGCGGCCTTATGTGGTTTGACAATGGAACATCTCCATTTGACGATTTTCCCAATGAAAACCAAATTTCTAACCAGAGGGTACCCTCTGGTAAACTAACATAGCTATGGAAAATCACAATTTTCAATGGGAAAATCCACTATTTCTATGGTCATTTTCAATAGCAAACTGTTAGTTCACTGGAGGGTCATCCAGGGAAAAAAATCAACTTCATATCCTTACTGGTGCTTAGCAGGGAATGGGGGAATGACCTATAATAACCATTAGTAATCATCCCATTCCCCCATTCCCTACTAAGCACCAGTAAGTATCCGTTGGACACCCCCCATTGCGGCATTGCTAGGACGAGAAAAGCGCGCTCAAGACGCCGACTGCCGGTGGGAACCTAGGGGGGGCACACCAGTTGATAGGTGGGATATCCCATTATTTTGTGGGCTTTCAACCACCTCTTATCCACTTTTATGTTGGATGATGTTTGAAACTGCCAGTTTTTGTGATAGGATTTTCATGTCGTATTGAATCGTATTGATATGGGGATGGCTATAAAATCCTTGAAAAACGTACTTTGGGGTGATGAACATACCTTTACAAACATTTTTTGCTGTTCACAAGGGTACTGATTAGAATTTGAACCATATCAGTATGTAGCCACGCTGCTGGAAACAGGATTCGCTGAGGATGATTTGACACATGGCTTCGCATTGGCTTCATCCCGCCATGACCGTGGAATCTATGTTGACTATTGTTGACTTCTGTTTCACTGGATTGGTTAAAGCGAACATCTGCAGGAAACCATGGTTTTCGCCATCAAATGTAGGGGATTCCTGTAATTTTTCCCTTAAACCAATCCAATGAATGTTTGACCCCTTTGGTAATTCAACATATGGAAAATCAAACCGATACGGACTATGGCTGTATGAACATAGCTTTGTGGAAAAAACATCACCGAAGGGTAATATGGTGCCCAAAGCACAGCAAATCATCGGGTCAGAAAATCATCTTCGAAACTTATCTCTAGTGTATATAGAGGTTTCGATATGGCTATGAATCAAAACCCTGGTACCTAGTGAGCCCCAAAATAGTTGGCAAATGGATGTTCATCCCATTAACATTGATAAATTCATAGGTTTGACCCATCCATACCCATCCCCATATTGGCTTTCTTTGGACGAGTGGAGCAGATAGCCAGGCTACCCTCGACCGCGCTTGGTAGTGTCCTGGGGCCAAGGAGAATGGGAGAGACAATTGGGAAATGTGTGTCATTTTTTTCCCAGAACAGAAACCGAACACATACATTGTAGCAGTAATATCATATAAATTGTACAATTTGATATAACTGGATATTGAAATGGATACAAAATAATATAGGTCTGATTTATTTATCAATTACTTGGATAGATTTTGGATATGTAGCATTGACAAATCTTGAATGGCATTAAATGGCTTTATATGGCTATGATATATTGGTGTATTGTTTTTTCCGTCGCTGATGCCAAGGGATCTTGACAAAATCTTCATGTTTTCTGAAGGATTTTCCAACTAGTCGCAGGTGAAGGAGGATCATTCCACTGAGCAGCTGGTTTTTTGAGATGTTTACTAACCATTTTCATCACCCAGTTATATAATAACAATAATAATAACAATAATAACAACAATAATAATGGTAATAAGTGATGAACAATAATAGTAATTTGTAGTAGTAAAATATATAATACTTATATTGATAACGACAACCTCAAGTCGGGGCTTTTCCAACTAGGCTCATTGACCCACTTCGGCACCAACGACCGAGGCCGAACACCTGTCCATGGCCGTCCGGGGCTCCCGATTTCACTGAAGCGGTTGGCGATTTTACCAAAATTTGGCAGTTTTATCACACAGAAATGGGGGTTTCTATAAATGGGAGTAACCCAAATGGATAGTTTATAATGGAAAATCCGGATCGAAAATGGATGATTTAGGGGTACCCCAATTTGGGAAACCTCCAAATGGCAATTCATTCAGAACTTCCGCGCTCGCAAGTGGATCGAGATGGATCAACATGTAGGAGGCGCCAGATGAAAGCCAGAATTCATTGGAAGTTTTCGAGGAAACACGACACCTATTTTGGAGGCACTGTAAAAGAAACACATGATTTCCTGTATCTTTGATGTTCTGGACTTATCTATATGATGTTTAACAGGGCTGTAGGTCGAAAGGGTCCACCAACTGATCCTTGAAGCAACGGTGCGCTTTCTATATGGCTGACAGTCTTACATTGAAAGGGAGCATGACTTGTCTGCTCCAACTGCTCCAATTGCCAGGAGGAATGATACTTTTCAGCAAAGCAACGTAGAAGTGAGATGACTTGGGAAAGAGATACTTATGTTCCTGAGGGGAACCATCTGACTACGGTGCATCTCTGCTACTGTACCAGATTTATCATCAGGTAGCAGTGAGAACTCCAGTATCTAGTACTGCATTGACAATGCACAGGTACTTTTTGCATCGTAGATTCTTGCTTGGTATGATTGGGCCCAAAAGACTTACCTGTTCTTCCAGGCAAAATCGAAACCAGGGATATAACATGTATAGGTTTGTCTGAAAATAGGATACCCCGAAAAATCATCAAACATCCTCTGGTTTATTATAGTATATATTTCTTCGCTCCAAAAATATAAATTGGGGGCATACCGGCATACCTCATGTTCAAACAATATTCCAATTTGTTATATGATGATGTGTATATATGCACTCATACTAAATATTTACCCATCACTGTCAGTTAACCCCCACTTATATTGTTCATTGAATGTTTGTTAAGACAAAAGTTTCATGTCATGTATCCTCCGGATTGTTGGGTGAAACCCCCATCTTTGATGATATATCCCCAATATTTACCGATTTTTGCCGATTGAACCACCATTTTCCAATTTCCCACCTTGTCCCCCGAAGTTCCTGGTTAAACCCGACCATGTGGGCCCAGGATGGCTCGTTCTCCAACGCCCTGTTTGCAGGTGTCAGTTGCGGCTTCTGCCGGTCCTAAACTAGGGGTATCCCAAATCATCCAAGTCATGGATGACCATTTTAGTATTGAGACCCATGGTCACTTGGGGTACCTCCATTTTAGGACACCTCCATATGAGAATATACTGGAAATATATTATGGGAATAATACAGCAATGCAATGGACAAATAATAGAAATACATGGGATAAAAACCTAGAATTTTCGTAGTCCCTGCTCGGAATCTGATTGGAATATCATTGGATATATATCCAATAGTATGATATTACAGCAACATATTACATCAATGTGTGTGGTTTCCAAACGTGATTGTGTTAGTTGGTTGTAACTGCCATCAACTATAGATAGATAATTACGTCATGATATATCTACCATAAACCCAAGTGAAATTGGAGTTAGAAACCAACTTAGCTACCTATGGGACACCACCCTCTGGGGATCCCTGGGGAATTACCTGGGAACTACCCTTTGGTCATTTGTTACATAGCCATGGAAAATGACCATGTTTAATAGATGAATCATATACAGATGGAACCTTTTCCATGACTATGTGAAGTTGCCACAGGGTACCAACTAGTTTTTGGATTTGGGGTGTCCCTTGATGACCCCTTGATGACCCCTTGATGACCCCTTGATGACCCCTTGATGACCCCTTGATGACCCCTTGATGACCAGAACATACTAGAGACCGATCATGTAACTTACTCGCCTGAGTGGTTTCGTTCGTCTTGTTGTTGTCCATCCAGCAAATGGCTTGCAGGATGGACAACCTTGTTTTCCAATGTTTTCCTTGCATTTCCTCACCTTTTTCTATCGATCAAACTGGGGATACGAGCCCGATCAACGCGATACGATCTTGATATTCTCATGAATATCAAGTAATGTATGATTTCCACTTTCTCAATTATTCTTGTTAAACTCCCATTTCTTGATGATATATCCCCAAATATCCCCAATCTTTATCCTTGCTTTGTGGCTAACCACCATTTTAATTTTATCTCAAATTTTCCCTACCTTTCCCCGAGTTCCTAGGCGGCCACCCGAAAGCTGGCGCCCAGTGCCGTCGCTGCGACTCCGCCCAGCGCCACAACGCTGCCGCTGGCGGCGGTGGTGGCGCCAGAGGCATTGCACGTGCGGAGGACCCAGTGGGATGTTATATCCCCAATTCTAGCCATTTGATGCCATTTAGATAGTGATAGTGATGATCTACCAATGGATTTAGGGGTACCATATTTGGAGGAACAAAGCCATTTGGAGGATTTTGGAGGAACATACCCTCTGGTAAATTGATTAAGAATTTGACCCTGAAAATAGCTCTTTTTTTCGAGGAAACTCATCTTCCAAGCCCGAATTCATGCCAGGGTCTATGTTAATTTACCAGAGGGTATATCCCGCATCAAAATTGGAGACGTTTTTTAATTTTGGTGGACATTTTAATGGAATATCAATGGGGATCGAGAAAAATATGGGACTTCATGAAGAAAATGAGATTTATGTTCAAATGCTGTTAGCATATTGTTGGGCTTTGGAAGTGAAGAACACACCTATAGGACATTTCGGGATGTAATGGGATACGCTCGGTGGGAGAATGGTACATTTTTTTGTTCTCTAAGATGGTTGATTGTTACCAGTTTTTTGGGATATAATTAGTTGTTTTGAGGGGATACACTGGGAGAATTTCATGGGTGAGATGATTGGTATACCATGGGGATATAATGCGAATAATGCGAACTAATGGTGGGGGATTCCCATATCCGGTGGGATGGGGAGGGATAGGCCATAGGGGAGCCGCTCGGAGCTATTGAGATATTCAATACACTCACTATATGATACTTACTAGTTGAAAACTGTCGTGAAATTTGCAGATCAAGTCGTGATTTTTTGATATTTGGCATTCTGAATTACTGGATTTGATGAGATTTGTAATCAGGACATCTTCACTTGAACATATTTTCTCATTCTTCTATTCTTCTAGGTGGATTTTACCTTGTTTTTCAGTGGCGTGATATGGGCATTTGGCAATATGTTGCACCACAAGTGGATGGGGCCAACAATGATGGTGCCAAACGAACATAGTGACTTGAATAGTTATAGCAGGAGCGTGAACTATTCATGGTTATGTTTGTTGTGTTCAACATCTGCTGTACTTGAATTGTGGTGGTCATCAACTTGGGCATTGCTTTTGATGGAAGACCCCACATCCAAAAGATCTGCCAATTCCAGTCACCGTCCACCTAGGTCACGACACGTTTGCCGCGGCACTCGTTGACTTCCACAGAGCAGCACACATTGATCGCTACCCGTACCACTGACTTGGATGCAGTGCTCACGCCCACGCGCAACTCAGCTGAAGATAGGTACTGTGGAGATGAGATTCGCCTCTGAATTCGAGATGGATACAGTACCAGGTAACTTCCTGTACAGGATTTGTAAATTAGAAATTCAGATCCCCTACTGTCATGTGTTTGTTTCATGTTTGTTTGCCGGAAAAATTACACATAACACATATCCAATCTGCAATTGATCCAAATAGCCCTTCAAAACCTGGCTCAGTCAAATGGTTTCCCAGACCCTTTGATTCCTTGACGGTATACCTTCAGCAAGCAGTCTTGGCACTCTGAACCCCACGTGTTCAATAGGAAAAGAATGTCGATATCAATGGTTATTTTTATGCTGGAATCTCCTTCAATGTTTGATGGTCAGAGGTTACAGCCATTTCAGTTCCAACCGTTCATGGCCAAACTAATGCCAAACTAATAGAAACTAGCATGCTGAAAGCATGTTTTTTTTCAGTTAAATCACACAAATTTCATCCAATTTCAAGGCGAAGTATGGTGAATTCCTCTTTGTTTCAGTTCAATCACGAACATTTCATGGCGAAATCAGCAGCATCTGACGCTGGATGTCCAGGCTCGTTAGGCTCTTTGGGTACGCCCACGCATTCCCCGAGCGCACAGGTGGTGGGGGTTGGGGCTGGGGATCATCCAAGAATAGGAAATACAACTCTTAAATTGGGTAGTTTCTTTGAGCAATTTCTGTTGTTTTTTTTGTTGCTCCAACAGCCAACATGTGGTATACCGGTATGCAAAATTTTCGGACACGGCCATTGTTGGTTTAATGATACATTTTGTGTAATTGGATGATGTGTATCTAGATGTGTATGTCTAGCTAGCACCAACAGAAGTCTGGATTTGTCTAGATCCTGTACTTTGGGAAACACCCAGAAAGTTGTAGATCTACTTGGATCATGTATTTGCACAACATTTTTGGGTGTTCTGCTCTTTTTGGAGTATCATATGAGTTTACAATAGTTTACACATCCCACACTACAAGTTGGTTTAACATTGAAAAGAAACAGCAAGGATCAACAAACCACCAGGATGTAGCATGTCACAAAATGAAGCCTTTGCTTTGATGGTTCACGAATTGTTGCTTAGCGTCAATTGCATCTGCCACGGCCACGTTTCAGGATGAGTTTCACTTGTCGGTTACTTCAGCAGTAGATATAGCCACCAATTTGTCTCATAGTGGATACACTTCCAGGTTCCTGTCAGAATCCAATCCTCACTTCCAGGTGTTCCCGTCACATTCGAACCCTTGAAGATGATTCTTGATTTTCCCAATGGCAACCCAACTCTTCAAATATTTTTTTTTCAGGAATATGTGTTGTTCTTTAGGGCTTCCTGGATCGCAAAATCCAATGGGAGGTGCGTCATTGCACACCTGAGCCACGAGACACCAGGAGGTGCGCGCGGTGGGACCGTGCGCTGCTGTTGGGAAAAGGGATATGTTTTTTTTGACCCAACAGAAATGCAAAGCACATGGGAAAATGATGATACACATTGATAAACCAACTGGATCTTTTGTCATACCATTCAACCTTTGGCATTTTGTAGGGAAAACGATGGAAGCAGATGGAAAGATGATGATACACCATTTGATTTTTCTCCAGGGCAGTAGCCGATTTTGGGACATACGCACTTCAAGACTTATGGTCTTATGGTAGATTTGAGGGGACACAGGAATAAAATCATGGGCAAAGCAATGGGTTCTTCCAGATTCCACATTATCGCTTGAAGCAATCCATGTTGTTAGATAGCCAATTTATCTTGCCTTCCGAGGGGATGTGAACTCATTGGGTTGCTTGAAAGGAGCTATGTGCAGGACACCATGGCTTTTGCAGCCAAATATACAATATCTGAATGAATTTACAATGACCTCACGTGGTGACGTTACTGGAATGATGGTTTATAGGGGATGCATCCCCAACTGGCCTGATTTCAACATATTTCAACTATTTTCAGCTTGGTGAAGTATCATAATTCAGGCAGAAATATGAAGGTTTCCGGTTTCCTGCAGATTTTCCCTTCAACCAATGTACGGAAGGATTCAACCGTTCATCGCAGCTGGAATCTGAGCACCAAGTAAGGCTCTCCTGACCCCGAGCATGGCTTGCCGGTGCCAATGCTGATTCGCAGATTCACCTCTTTAGATTGCGTTCTACTCTCAATCACAAGGGGGCTAGCCATACTTTCCTCACTTTCTACCATGTAGATAACCCGGAGTTGTACGTAGCATAAATCACCAAGTTGGGGTTATACGACTAATTCCAGACAGATCACATCAACTTCACAGAACATGCCTCTTCAACGTGCATCATGTTGTGTGACATCGGCCTTACTGCCCAGATCCACCGTTCGATACCTTTTGTTCAGACTGTCTACATTAACCCTGGTTAGTAAGTCCCCATTTCGTGGGTCATCCATGGTTCTCCCATCTGTGAATCATGGGATGATCCTCCAGGTAAACCGTGAATTTCCCAGCTCGACACCTCCATTTAGTTCAGATGTTCAAGGATTTTCCCAGCAACAAACATCCATTTACAGGGGACGTTCATGGATTTTCCCACATGTTCCAAGGATTTTCCCCATTTTAATAGGGTGTTTTTTCCAATTTCTACAGGGAATTTATTGGATTTTCGAGTAGATTCCCCCATTTTTATAGGTCCACGGCGAGGTCGTCCCCCATCGCTGCCGCCGTTGCGCCTTTGGCCTCGCCCACACAGCGCACGCGGTCGCCGGCGCGACAGGCGTTGATGGGTTTTTGTGTTCTTATTGGGGGAAAAATTAATAGGATTTATACCTATAGTATTAGATAGTATTAGTCTAGGTGATTCATGGGGATTAATGATAGATTATAGATTATAGATTGTAGTATAATATAATGAATCTAATTAACGGGTTTTATTCTCCAGTACTGTATTAGTATGTAGTTAAACAACCTTATCAAGTACTATCACATCATAACATGAACGATCAAATGGTTCCAACTTTACATCACCAAACTTATACCAAACAACTTTTTGTTGTCAGTGCTCCACCTTCAAATTCTTGTAATAATTTACTGGTTAGATGGAATTAATCAGCCATATTAGCCAACCGTTAGTCATTGACATAGCTAATTGGTATGAATCAAGCATATTAGGCAACCACATATTAACCATGTGTATGATCAACAACATTTGTTGATATAGATAACAAGATAATCATAGTAAATTGGTATTGATCAACCATATCAACCAAGTTTTTGTATAGTTTTCTTCAACCAATCCATTGATGCCGCGTAGGTCTTGGTCCCGGGCGCCGTCACAGTGGTGGCGCCTCCAGCCATTCCTGGGATGGCAAACACGCCGGTGCCGCCCTTGCCGCTGGCGCAGGCGCTCTTGTGGTGATGTCATGGGGATTTCATGGGGGATTTCATGGTGATTTTCATGGTTCTTCTATGGGATTTGATGGTCAATTGATCTTTAATGGTCATTTTACAAAGGCAATCATATCAAGGTTAGAGTAGCTGATCTCCCGGTGATTGCCAGGATAATAACTCATCAACCAAGATAATGACCTATTGATAACTTGAAAATTAGATTTGTTGACAAGTAATTATAGGGAATTATGCTACCTGGGTTATTGGGAATGATTATAACCCATAGCAGGGAAACCGGTTTCAACCAAGCGGTAGAATGAGATGGAAGAGGGGTATTCTTTATGGCTCAGTATGCTAGGGAAAACCACCAACACGGGGATTTGAGGAAAATGTCATGGAATATGGGATCAATGGGTATACCCTTGGGTAATTCAATACGCTTGTGGAAAATGACAAAATTTTCAAAAGCAACGGCAAAGCATCGAACTAAATAGGCCATCCCATAGCTATCTTAGTTTGCAATTACCCTTTCACCTGGGGTAATATCATGGAATATAAGGCCATCTAAGACTGCCCAAAATTTGTTGGAGGGATGATTTGTAGGGAACTCCCATATTTTATGGCCAAACTATGATAACCAAATGAAGCATGGGTTCCTGCAAGCAAAAAGTATTGATGAGAGCTCATGTGTGAGGATTTTTAATAGTGAAATCCACCCAACTTCGTGGAGAAACATGAGGGATGCCCTCCTGTAATCAAACATGGCAATTGAAAATACCCTACTTATATGAATAGAGGTCTATAGCTGGGAAAATTAATCTATACATAAATAGGTGATTTTCCGTTGCTATCTTTGATTACTGGAGGGTCTATTGTATATGTTTCCAATACTATTCCAATCACTTTCCTGTACAAGCTGAAGCCCCCCAGTTATAAGTTGGTTCACAAACCCCAATGAACTCTAGATATCTCATGATATATCTAGCATAAACCCAAACGTCAACAAAGTTGTGTGCGTCAACTTAGCTAGATATCTAGGGGGAGCTTCACCTTGTAGGGAACATGGCCAGGCCCCAGCGGAGACAGTTCCAGTGCCGTTGGCGACGGGTGCTGCCACTGTGGTCGCACCCGCAGCTGACCCGATCAAGGAGCCGCGTTGGTTGGGTCATGTTGGGCCGGCGGCCAGGATGGGGTTTGGTATGGATGGCCTAAGAAAACAAAATGGCACCCTCTGGTCATCTAACATAGATATGGAAAATCAATGAAAATCACCATTGTTAATAGGCAAATCATCAAACCACACAGGCCATTTTCCATAGGTAAATTACCAGAAGGTATTTGATGCTCATATTAGTAGCATAGAAGCTTTTTAAGGCAACCGCCTACCGCCGGTGACCCTCTACCAATTGAGGACTATTGTTGGTGCTGTTGCCTTGGGGGCGTACCCCTCAAGCTTCCACGATAGTATGTGGGAATCTTCCCGAAATGAGGGCACCATTGACCCATTCTAAGACCCATGCCTTGGAAATGGTGTCAATACAAGAACAGTCAAGATGTCTAAGTTTGTATGATTTGGGGGTAGCCATGGGTGGCTGTATTCATGAAACACCCATTTGCTTCTACGTGTTCTGGTGTTTTTACAGTTGAGTCGTAGCATTTTCATATGTGTTTTCAATTGGGTCAAAGCAATGTTTTCCAGTTGAAGGGACGGTCATCAATCTAGTAAAACCGGTGACTAATATATGTATATATAATTATATATTATGTATAATTGTACATTATATATAATATATTATATGATATATGATATAATATATCATTATTTATTATCATTACATATATATATATATATATTGTTATATATCATATATATATATTATATTAATATGATCACTCAATATATATGTATATGTATATATATATATGTTTGTTAATCTACTCATACGGATTTCCAATGTGGGATGGATGCCCATACCCCGTTCAATGTCAGTTCTAAGATAGTCGAACCATCCAACTGTGGGCTCCCCAACGACAGTGATCCATGGACCGAATTGGTTACCCTCTGGTAAACATACAAAAAGCTATGGAAAATCACCATGTTTCATGGGAAAATCAACAACAAATGATTATAAAATATTATAAATGGCTATTTTCAATAGCTATGTAACAAATTACCAGAGGGTCACCTAGTCCAAACAACTCACCAGCTGGGGCAGCAGCTACTTGAAGTTTTGGTTGGTGGGCTTAACCGCCAAGCGTCCTACCTTGGTCAGGCCGAAAAGATGCAGGGCAGCGGGCCAGTCTGGCAGCCAAGGGTGATACAGGGCCTGTAAAAGCTGCAGGTGGATCCAGAAACTGGGGGACACTCATTACTGGGGATACAGTAAAAACATTACAAGGTGGTGCCCCTCCAGTGATGTTTGATATATATATATATGCATATCTCTACCATGAAGCTTAGTTATGTCTTCATCATCCTCCTCATCATCCTCCTCCTCCTCCTCATCATCATCATCAACGTCAACAATAGGATTACCCTCTGGTGAACTAACATAGCTATTGAAAATGGCCATAGAAATTGTGGATTTCTTCCATGAAACATGGTGATTTCCCATCGTTATGTAACAGTTTACCAGAGGGTAAATCCCCATATAAATTACCATTTAT
Source organism: Symbiodinium sp. clade C Y103 (assembly GCA_003297045.1). Taxonomy (NCBI): domain Eukaryota; class Dinophyceae; order Suessiales; family Symbiodiniaceae; genus Cladocopium; species Cladocopium sp. clade C. Next base: position 127,318 of record BGPT01001168.1, on the reverse strand, counting down.
AGTGATTAAATCCCATCAAATCACTATTTGTGCTTGTTGACTCATCCTGGAGGGTATCCCATATAAATCCCATATAAATCCCATATACAATAAATCCTATATTTATAGTTGATTTACCTAGATTTTCCATCGTTATGTAACAGTTTACCACAGGGTAATTTCATCATGATTCAACTGGGCCCCACCGAGGTCATCATCACGGTGCCCTCCACGAAGATGTTGCGCCCCGTGGGGAGCCGCGCGACGGTGCCGATGGCGGGCTACTGCACGTGCCTTGGGCCGTTGTGGATGGCCATGGTTTTGAAACGGGAAATCATGGGAGTTGATGGCGATTTACCGAGGTTTTATGGGATTATAATTGGATTTTATGATATTTTGTGGTGACCAATAGGGTTCTTTCTTAATGGTGATTCCCGGGGGGTCTGACCAACAAGCATGGGGATGGTCATGGGAATAGCCTCTAATCCAACATGATTTGCTGGAACGTCCACCATTTATAGAACGTTGATGGGATGATGTTCCCATCAAATCACCTCCATGGCTAGTTCGGGGGATCTTCCGGATAGCCATGGTTTAAGTTGTTTGGTTGTGTTTGGTCCAGCAACAAACACGATTCAAACTTATCATTTTTGTTTCAAAGTGTCATCCATATATGTAAGTGGATGCGAATGGGGTGAGTTTTTGTGGCCTGTTTGTTGTAGCTTGCCAGAGGGTAAATCGCTTTGGGTAAGCATTCAAGATCAGCGCCCACGAATCAACTTTGTTTTCAAGTTGATCTCCATTTTTGGTGGTGGCTTATTGCATTGCTTGAAGTCGATTCTTTTACGATGCTACTTAATGCTCATCCCGTGGTATCAGCGATTGATATAATATAATGTGCATGTTACGTACTCGTAGTACTGTTTTTTTCTATTTGCAAGCAGCTTTTAGAAACATTTGCAAGTGGCTTTGTAGAAACTGGGCTTGCGGACCACCAATTGGCAAATCATTTCAAGAATCCGAAACATTCCTTATTCTACCTCCATGTCTCATGCTTGAATTGCATCCCTCAGTTTCCAAACAAAAAAGCAACCCCGGAAAGATGGACAAGTTGGAAGCGTGGAAAATAGGGTGGGGAAACATCATCTACACCATCGCGGAAACGCTTCCAACATCTTTTTGGTGGTTACTACAATATCATATTATTGCTATTAGTTATATATCCCATGATATTCCCATTGTATCCCCATAATATTCCCACAACATCTCTCATTGTATTGGCAATACATCTCCAATTTTTAGAGTGTTATAACTATATCATATTGTATCTATGTACTTTTCTATCATCATTACTATCATTATCTAATATGAATTATATATTACAATTATATAATGATTACATTATATATACGATACACAGTACCTTTTGTGGGTCGCTGTAATTTTCGCATCTGAGGCCCAAAGAGCCCATGTCGCCGCCCCGAAGCATGCCCAGGGCCACTGGGCAAGTCGCAACGGGAGATGGGTCACAGGTAAAATGTGGGTAGAACAATGCCATAAACCACCCATGTGGGAATGGTTGTAGTAGCACCTATAAAAATGGATATTGAACCATACATAATGTATAATAGTTTCTCCATCTATAATGTCAACCCTGGATGAAAGTCAACCCCAAACGGCTGTTCAATTCGGGAAGGGCTACCAAATATTGAAGTATGAAATCTCTACCTGGGGAGTAGCCCCCTGATGAATAGAAACCATGGCTGATGAATTCAGGTTGAAATCAATAGCAGTATTTTTGGAGCATATCCCCTGAAATTTAGGCCTAGTACATGTTAGGTACGTGAAATGGCCATTGATATTCCCGCCAATGATGTTTGTTTGAAGGGGAAACATGGGGAAACGAATGATAAACCATGGGATACGGGGGTGCAGTTCCATTTCAATCAGCTTCTAGACTGACATCATTATAAGCCAATGGATGGGGGTCAATAACCACAACTCTATGCCCATTTACAACCCCAACTGCGGCCCCAGGTATTGGATAGTTTTGGTATAACCTCCACAAAATTATAAACCCTATAATTGGTCGGTTTATGTTAGTCTACCATTAAAAATGACCATGTTTGGTACGATGATTTTGAGCCATAGCCATATATGGCCAAGTTTTGCATAGTTTTTACGGAAATTGAACATAGCTATTGAAAATGGCAAGTTATAGTTGATTTTCCCATAAAAAATGGTGATTTTCCATAGCTTTTTGTATGTTTACCAGAGGGTATTCCATTTCTCCAATCTCTTCCATGGTCCTTTCCAAGGCGCGAATCCAAGTCATGCCGCCGGCCACCCCTCCGCGGCAGAACCACCGGGTGGTGATGCCCTTAGGCCGGCGATACCTGGAAGCCCAAGGAGCAGGTAGAAATTTGGGGATACTTCGGGGAGTCTGGAATAACGGGTTAAACCACGAAAATCCCAGGAAAGACTGGTAGAAGTTTGCCCCGGGAGGGGGGCGCGGTGAAGGGCCATTTGGGCCATCGCCGCGCGGGAATTGACCTGTTGATAAATACCTCCCAAGCACAGGGCACTCGCTCCTTGGGCGGGATGCCGGCTTTTTGTAGCACCGTCTCTGCGGTTTAGTTTAGGAGAAGCCTTGGCAGGCTATGTTTGGCTTTGTAGAAATGGGATCATCTTTCGCTTTGTTGACTGCATACCTTTGTATAGTAATTTGCTACGTGCATCGCGCTGCGGTTGGCAGCTGGTGCCCGGTTTTGTGGCAACCGGTGTCCTTACTGACGCCTGGTTTCTGGCGCCTGACCCAGAATGAAATTTGCAGGTTGTGAACGGCTCCATGCTGATTCACTGCGAACTTTTTGCAAGTTCCAGAGTACAGTAAATTTTGTAAGTTGCGAACGGCAGCATGCCGTTCTCACTTAGAACCTTTGCAGATTCAGGGTGCCATCTCGCAGGTACCGAACTGTGCACCTTTGCATGCTTGTCAAACCTGTCAGGTCTTTTCTTCACTTGACAGGTACATTTTGGATTGAGGTGTCCACCCCTGCGGGCGTGGCCACAAAAAAGATGCTACTGGTAGAAGTTTGGGGATACTTTTGGAAAATACCTGGGAATAACGGGTCAAACCAAAAATCTTCCAGAGCTCAGCTGCAAAGATTTATGGATTGTTTAGGCCTTTGAACTTCAAACATATTGGAATTGAACCACTATCAACTTGATATTCCTCCAACTAACATGACGACCCTGCCAAAATTGGGGATGGACCAATTGGACAAATAGGATGATGGAGGAAACCGCAGTGCCATGAACGTTTTTCTTGGTGCCTGATCTGTATGATTGTATAAATTGCAGCCAAATTGGTAGAGTTGGGTGAATTGGGTCTCAATTGGGTATGATTTGTTGTTGGTTGCACCATATTGGAACAAAAAACATTCGATGGAATGGAATACTGCGAAATCTGGGATGGTTGACAATGAGAAGGAGCAGAGTTTGGATGCGCAGCATGCAATTTCCCAGTCTTCCCACTTTGGATCACTGCAACACGAAGATCATGTCATGGCCAATATCAATGTCAATTTTCCAATGTTTTCCACCATCTAAATTCCAGGCTCCATTTCCCTCAGGATTTTCCATGGTGCTGTCCTTTCTTCCACCGTCAGGTGCTGGGGTCCCTGCGCAGCCGGTGCGACCCCAAAGCCTGCTGCGGGCGGCTACGAGCGCGCGGTCCGTGGAGGCTTCACGGATGCGGGGGGGGTCCCAAAATGAGGGATCCCCAAAACGACCATGGGATACCATGATGGGCTTAGATATTAAAATTGTCTACTTGGATGATGTGGGGGTCCATTTTAGGAACGCTCCATGTCCTTTTCCCATTCGTTGATTGAATCACCGAATTCTCATTCAAGACTATGCAACTATCCCATCAATCAGTGTCGTAATCCCCATGCCATAAACCATCCCATGAATACGAACCATTTGGGGCTCATATTATGATACGGACATTGTATATGCTATGATCTATGATCATCTATGTAATATACATTAATATACTGTACTGATCTGTACTGTATTTATATTCCCAATGATGGAGTTAACAGAATCTTCCCATATGGAATAGGGGGTTTCTAGCTGGGAGTAGTATGGGAATGGGAGTACCATCATTAGGGGTCCCTAGAATTTCCACGAAAACTGGGGCCTAAGCGGTTTACTTCACTTCATTCATAGATGTCCTTTTCCCACTGGTTGATTGATGGAAGCTTCCCTCCATTCAACAACCAAAAGGTAGGTGTATATGTGAGATTATGTAAGTATATAATGCACCAAACCCCCGGTAATCAAACGTGGCTGGAAAGAAAAACCGAACTGGATGGAGGTTTCCAGCTGGGAAAATCATCGAAATACATGGAAACGTTCCATTGCTATGTTTGATTACCGGAGGGTGCCTCAGTTCGTTCATTCGCCCTATAACGGGTACCTTAGCCTCATGGATGACCATCTCCCAATTAATGGAGAGTTCAACATGATTCATGGTACCACCTAAAAAGAAGTACACAGATAGAAAAGGTTCGAGTATGTTGGAGTTGATTTTGATAAACTAATTTTAATATGTAGTTTATATAGATGTTTATAGTAACGCCTACTTTCGTGTGATTCATAATATCTTTCGTTGGACTTCACATGATTTTACCCTTGGATGGCTCCCTCCAGTAGCAGTTTGATATGGAAGCCGTGGCCATTGATGATTCTTCCTGCTGAACATGGTGATGTTCCATAGCAAATGGTCAGTTCTTGCCAGAGGGTAGTTTAATTGATACCAAAGTAATCCCATGTAATCCCGTTGGCCTTTTATGTCGATGAAATCGAGCCAAAATCATTCAGAAGTCGCTGCTGTCCCTGCTCCAACCGCAGATGTTGAGCCCCAAAGATCCGCAGACGCCGTTCGGAGGCTCAGATAATGACTGGTGGTTTCATCCTGGAAACATGGGGATAGGTATGGACAGGTCGAAACCTATGTCTTTGATTCTTTGGGAGTACATGGCCTGCAAAAAATCCTGCCTACAAGCTATTTTGATGGACACCAGTGCTACAGGTATTTGGTGTTTTTATTGTATGCATGTGTTGAATGTTATTGAATACATGGCCATGTTTACCCAGTGTGAATGGGCATCAGATTCTTTTGATCGACCTACCATTCGAGAGAACCATTGCATTCTCATCATTTTTGGGTTTATACCCCAACTGTTGTTGATCAAGTCACCGTCGATAAGTTCAACCATGTCATGCCCCCAATTAAGCAGTGTTCAAAACCACTGTTGGTTGATGATTTATAGAAAGGTTTTCTACTATCCAACATATTGGGGATGATCACAGTCCATGAACTGGGCAATCCGTCCTTAACCAGCCAGTTCGGACGCGACGACGTTGCATGTTTTGAAGGCTGTTCAATTACATTTCAAAACCAGTGTATTCCCCGTATAATGGTCCCATGATTCTTGAGTTTCATACCTCCACTGGTGTTAACTTGTAAAAATCACCAGTTCTAACTGCAGGGTTCTACCCCCCATGTGAAAAAAAAAAAACAAATCCATTTTATAAATCTCCCGTGTATGCCCATTGTTCAATAGCCATGTTACACCCAGCCAGGCTGGCTGGACATCCTGGGTTCGTCCCGTCACCGAGGCATCTTCCGATGTCCCAGTCGCTCCTGGTGCCCAGCACCCGCACTGCCTCCCCTGGGAGGGGTCCCAGTCCGGTGCGACGGATGCTGCCCACCTGGTCGCAGCGCACGTGGCCTGGCGTGGGGAGTGGGGCTGGGGGCTGGGGTGAAGCCCAGTTGAATAGTTGGGATTTCATGAAACTATCCCCAAGTCACATGTTGATGGGCTCTATAAGGATTCCCCAAATGGTAGGTTGAGTGCATTGGGTTTAGCACACTATCATCCTTTTTGGATCTCAACATATCTCAACCATAGAGATTCTGGGGATGGTTTGATCTTGATGTCATGACTAATGATTGTTTGATATCATTGGATATTGTTGGTAAGATGTGGGCAGTGGATAGTTGTGGAACATAGATATGTATACACCAATTGGATGGGTACTAGAAAGTACTACAACTATCACTATAAACTCTTGAATTAAGAGGGAGAGAAACCATAAGTAGCACTAGACAGTGTTTTTCTTGACTATCCAACAATGGAAACAGGTCAATGATGTTAATTTATATATAGATAGCCCAAACCGAATCCTCCTATGTGTTTCAAAAGAACTACCTGCCGGTAGTCAAACGTGGCTTTCCTGAAATGACTATAAATCGAGGTTTTTAGCTGGGAAAATGATCTATACATGGGGGAATTCTCTAGCAAGCCGCGTTTGATTACCAGAGGGTATTACAATCAACGCCCCCATTCTTGTTGGTTAAACCTCTAGTAATCAACATAAGGTCTGATTCATTCCCATCAAAAACTGCAGGATATATCCCATCAAGTGGATGAACAAGTCGAATTAAATCCCATTACATCCCAATAAATCCTCAATTATAGATAATTCACCAATTAATCCCACTGAAATTCCTCAATTGGTGATGGGATCAATGGATTACTCAATAATCATCAATTAATCACCAATGAATCACCAATTCTCAACCCAAGGCTCCACACTCAGCCAGCCCTGTCGGTGTCCACGCCCATGACGGCACCACGGTCGCCTTTGGGTTTGGCAACTCAGTGGGGTGACCCCTTTGGCGGGTCATTGGTTGAAATTCTGGGAGGCTGCGGTAAAAAGAAACTTTGGATCATTTGTGAAAGCTGCTTCACGTGAGATGTAGTCCCTGAAAAACATCAACACAAACTCGAAACCTTGGTTTAGTAGGGAATTTATATACATATTTGGATTTTTTTATGAAACCTTGGACCATTCAGGGGGTGTTTCATGTTAGGGGAATAGGATTTGTGAGTAAACCATCGAAACTAATCTGCAGTGAAGATTTGGGATTTCTTTCTGATGATCCAGATGGTAGTGAAGCATTTATCCCAGCTGTACTCCAGTTGCTAAGGATTTGACATCAGGATTTTGCCAAGATTCAGTGGATTGGTTTAAGGGAAAATCTTAACCGGAAACCATGGTTTTCACATGTTTTTACCATCAAATATAGGGGTTTCCTGTAAATTTTTCCCATTAACCAATCCAGTGAAAGATAGATCTATGCGATAGGACCGATAGGAGATGTTTTTACTTTTGCGCTACTCTACTTGTGGCTTGCGGGAATTCAGCATGACATCTGAGATACTACTCGGAACATGTCCATCAAAGGGACTCTTTCTCAGTCGCAAGTCTGGTCCATACTGATGAGGTGTACGTAATCGTTCCACACATATATGCAAAATGGAATACTAGAATACCCACTAGGTAAGGGCTGGTAAGGGTTCATTTTTCACTTTATTGTTGGACATATCTATATCATTGAAATTCAGATTTGACCACCCTGCCCCAAAGGGGATCGGGAAGGTCTCAGGTTTCCTCCGGGGGATCTGTCACGACAACCTCACCGTAATGGCAACACGGACTTTTTCATGTTATGAATCAAGGCCATATGATTCATATATGATATATATATATATTATATATATGATCATATATGATATGGCCATATATGGCCATATATTGCCGGTATTTTATCATATACTATAGAATATACATAGAGCTTTCCACTGCTTTCCATGGATTTTTTGTTTCTGACCATCTCCAATTCTCCCTTCCCAAGGCATCGAGTCGCGACATCTGCAGTCAAGGCCATGGGGATGCCACCAGAACCCTGGAAGTCCTAGGGCTTGGAAGATGAGTGGATCCACGAAAAAAATTGGGTGATTTTCCACGGGTAATATCCACTATTTGGTTTATATAAGTTTATATACCCTCTGGTAAATTTCCACTAGATTTTGTGGGTTTATATATCCTCTGATTTTCAGGGTCAAAGTGTCGAAGTGTGAATTTACCAGAGGGTATATAAAGCCACAAACATATTGCAATGTTTACGGGGTCCGAAGGGACAGGAACATGTTTAGCACACACGAAAAGCTCGTGGAAAAAATACCGCAGTATCCAAATTAAATAGAAAGGATGACTTTTGTGACATTTCTGAGCAAATATGGGATGCCGTTTTTCCCTGACCTGTTCAAGGGAATGCTTTGAAATGATTTTCCCAGCTATCAACTTCCATTTTCCCACTTCTAACATAGCGATATAGTGGGCACCACCTATCACCACCTTATGGCACGTGTTTATACCTGCCGCAGGTCAGCACGGCCGCAGCTGCATCAATGGGGCGTGCCACCTGAGAAGTCGGGGGCCTAGAACAGCGCAGGATGGGACCGAAGGGTTGACCAAAAAGGAGCTACTGTACCATACTTCGGCCATATTTTGGTCGACATTTCTCTGGCATAGGTCGCACAAGTTTAGGTAGAGTTGCCTACATTACATTGGAAATGGGGAGATACGATACCAAACTCTGTTTGACTACGAATGTTCGTTGCTTATTGGGTTCATCCCAAGTTCTCTTCCTGTATGTGAAATTTGTCCCCCTCCAACCTCCAAGATATTAGATCCAACAAACATCATAAATTCCAACAATTTCCAACAGATGCTTTTGAAACACATATAATCATAAATTCAATGTTTTTTTAGATATTTGTTTGAATTATGTATGATAAATGTTTCTGACAATTCAATAGTAAATACCACACTTCTCTGGTGTTGTCCCATGTTTTTCAGATCTTCGCAGCTGAGGTGGGGCATCCACTTTGATCAGCTGCTTGAGTTGGTGCCAGCCTCAGCTGGGGATCCCCTGACTGGCTCCAGGTCTACGTTCGGTGGTGCCATGTGGGGCCATCATGGTTTATAACTTGGAGTGCTGTTTATGGTAGATATATATCATGATAGAACATGATATAGCCGTAGTTAATGGTGTTTGCAGTTAGTGATGTTTATATACCATCGAAGATAATTTGTGGTTATGACATGTGATCAGCTAGATAGGGTGATGAAGCAAGGCACCATCTTGTAGAACATTTACCCGCAAAGCTGAGTGATGGTTAGGGCAAATCATACAACACCATACAGCATATGTGTAAAGTGATGATAGATGGGGTACTGGGATGGTTCCTTGTTTTTTTTGGTATAACATATGATAACATGGTTTGTAAATGAGTGAATTCGATGTATCGTTGGCTGTATCAAGTTGACATTGAGGCCCCTGGCATACCTCGATGGCTAGACAATTGTCCCACGCCATAGCCGAATTTGATCGGCTTGGTCTGAAAATAGATGAAGATAGCCTAAGTTTGGCTAGCCCAATGATTTTTCAATGTTGGATATGATTGTTGGGATACCCAAATATGAATGTTGGGATATCCCAAATATCCTATGATACCCTAAATCCAATGGATCATCCGATTTGTTTTCCAGTTTGCCCATCTCCGTCATCTGCCAAGGAACAGCACCAGAAATTCCAACGCGATTGGAACACCAGGGAGGTGGAGCTGGGGATGGTTGGTTTGTAGGTTTCATTGCCATCCAACTGTAGCTATTTCATAATTTTCAAAGCCATATATATGTATATAATATAGCCATAAGCCATATAACCATCCATAAACCGTAGTGAAGCTAGCTGATTCAACCAACCAAGTGACTCCGTTCTCTGATTTATGAACCAACTTGAAACTATGGTTTATGGTAGATATATCTATACATATCTATAAATGTATCTACAATTCTGGCTTCAATGGGGGTTCAATAATTCAACCAAGCAACTTAGCGTAGCTACGATGTCCCAAATTCCCATTGCTTTGTCAACAGAGAGGGTCATCCTCATTCAACAATTAATAGGAAAGTGATAATCAATACCTTACCAAACTGGCTCATCGAATTTTCTGCAAAGACATGAGTAACTGGGAATGCTGGGATGATGCTCTTTGATTTCTGTTTTGGAGGTAACATTAGAGCAGTGTTCAAAACCACCTCCGTGGGTGGATGATGTGAATATCTTAGGTATGATCATACTTGATCACACTCCATTATTGAAATCCCTCTGAACCAACCAGTATAACAGAACAATCCATTGAAAATACCACTGGTCCCAGTCCCTGTTGATTGGTTATTATAGTTGGTTATACACTACCAGGTGTAGGTCTGGGATGATTCTGACCCAATCCTGTGAACCCCTGGTTTGACGCTATGCTTTAATGTTTTGCCCAAAGTGCAGATATGGGAGTTTCTCAAAATGGGAGATTCCCAAGTCACCATGGTTCTTTCAATGCTTAGATGATCTCAGTTCGGATGATTTTGGTACCCCCATTTTAGGAAACCTCCATTTACAAAGCAGCTAAAAACAATAGCTACTTATGAAAGAATTGCCATGGATTTTTTGATTGGAATATCCTATGATATCCTGCGCCACCGAAGCAACAAATATGGATATTTGGATTCATTTGGCTCAGACAGGGGTACCATCTTTGCCCAAGAATTCAACGGATGGAGATTGAATCTTGAGGCATATCCACTAGATGGGGATTGAATACCGGAATCAGAGCATTTTGCAAACTATCGACATTGACTGATGCCATATGTATGTAGCTTCCTACTTCCTGTTTGATTGATATTGATACTGATATGTATTCGCGTGATGTCAGATTTGTTCTAAAGTTAGTACGCACCCATTTTTTAACTCTTTGAAATTAACTTTCTCCAAGGTTATTTGGGATATTGTCGCACAAACATCATGGAGATATACCTTTCAAATGGTATTACGTATAGATATAGATGTGGCACCCGGCTCCAAAATCTGTCAACCAGACTGTGATTATAAGTATATCATGATCAACGGTAGGGTACTGGGAAGTGGCGGTACCATCTATCGATCTACATTTTGTTTTACTGGAGTAAACAATCACAATTTGAGTGGGATTTGACGTTTCTATCTTTTTTTGGCCTTGCTCTTGTATTTGATTTGCGTACATACATGTATATACGTCATATTGATATAGCTACTATAGCTACATCGGCAGGTGGTGTCTGAGATCATCTGGCCCGAGACCGCTGGGAAAGGCATAGGCACAGCGAGACGCTGAGAGTTCGGGGTCAAATCGACATGTCTTGCAATAGCAGAGCTCTACCAAGTGGTAGAACGTCGTACACAGTACCCTGTGGTTAATTATTCAACAGTTCGCCATGGAAAACCACCATCTTTGATACTAGTAGATACTAGTAGGTAAATCACAATTGTTATCATCTATAAATGGGCCATTTTCCATGGCTATGTTAAATAGCCAGAGGGGAATATATATATATATATATGTACATAAGGTTTTCTGTACGTAGATTATATTGACTGATTAGAACTTAGAATGCCTATTGATTTCCAAAAAGAATGGGGTGGAAATTCGGACAAACACCAGATGGTCCTGAAGTCCTCGAATTTACAGGACGATATTCTAAGTTCAGTCCGTCGTTATGTATTACGTCTATACTCAATATATAGTATACATGGGTGTGTCTCAAAATATGGTATATCCCCAATTATGGCCATTTCATGGGGATAATGATAATGATCACTGACCATTGGGTTTAGGGGTACACCATTTTCAGTCAAACCCATATCCACATCTCCGCACATAGTCGTCTTTATTTCATCCTTCAACATGCTGGTCACCAGAGTGCGCTTCGTCCTGCAGTGTGCGATTGATCAAGCCTGGGATCTGCGTGTTTGGTTTTTGCGCCACCGTTCGCAGCCCAACGATGATGAAGGTGCAGAAGCAGTTTCTTGGAGATTGAGACGGGGGAATACGGATGGAGATGGGAAGTTCATGGTGAGGGGAGGTCATGGAATTCTACGACTACGGGAGGCCAATGTGATCAACATGATATGACCATTTGGGGATAATATTTACAACCCATTTATAGTGACAGTGATACTGGGGATAGTTTATTATTGGGTTTACCAAGTCTTTAAGGTCAGATTTCTTGCAGTTCTGTGTGGGTGGAACATTTTGGACCAGTTCGGTAGTGTGCGCATGGACCAACCACCAGTGAGATTAGCAGACTCAGATCACTGAAGGTTGACGACTACCCTCTGCTAATTAAACGTCGCTATTGAAAATGTACCATTTATAGATGATTTACATTGATTTACCTATTAGAAATGGTGATTTTACATAGTCATATGGCTGTTTGCCAGAGGATAATCTTCCAAATGTACGGAACCATCTATGCCTTAATGAAAGGTAGCATGAAAAAATGCGTAGCATGTCTGGGGATATGGTGAGATTTGTGCAGGTTCATATACTGCTGTTCAAACTCTGCAAATAGCGTTGCCACTACATTGAATTGTGACAAAGTACTGTCCACCTCTCCATTGTATCGGAAGATCATCTTCATCGCTGCCCAGACTTGGACTTTACATTGATGGGTTGCAATGTCACAAGTATTACAACCCTTAGGCAATCTAACATGGGAGGAGCCCCCCTCATTTGTAAATCATTTACCGGCAAGACATCTATGCTGATTCCACATAGACGAACATCACCAGGATGTTTAATGCCCAAAGTGTAACTGGTTGGTAGTTTTAAGTGTGTTTGATTTCCAAATCCTACCTGCAATTATGGTCCAAAATGGAGGAACATACATATAGGTGGCATTATATTCATTATATGGTACACATATTTTATTGATTAGTATAAGATACATTAAGAAACTATATAAGCAATCAAGTGGAGCTTTATTATAGGAACAGGGCAAAAAAAAACTGACACCTGCTGTGACGAGCTCGCTCAAACGAATCTCACCATCCACCTAAATCCTCAGTGGTGCTAAACCACCAACTTTCCCCAGGCAAAGAACAGATGTAGCATGTTTGTAGCAGTTTATAACCGCATCTATCTGAATATTTAATATCCATTAGTATCCATATATCCATTGCAAATGTTAAATGTAATAGTATACTATTTTTTTTAAAACCAACTTCCCTGTCGTTTGGGTGCCACTTCCCTCGTCAAGGAACACCAACAGCTCCTGCTCGACTCCTTCGGACACGGTTGAGGGGGCTGTGAGATACGGACAGAAATACCTCCGTTTACAGGTACATAAGTTCTGCTCACATTAGTTTGTATATATAATATGCGCATAATATATGTATTCATTTAGATATACTGTATGTGATTATAGGTGTATGTATACGTATATTAAGCTTACAACTCACCCACTCATCTCAAAGCTTCCAGCGATTTTCATGACCTTTGCAGCACGTGCCGTAGACCGTAGACCCGCCGGCGCCGTCGCCGTGAGTCCGCGTCCAGGACTTTCGAAAGCAGTCGTGGGCTGAGCTGTCTGAAGACTTGCTGACAGACAGTGAGCCAGGCGCGACACCTGGAGCGGCCAGGTGAAATCACTGGGAAAGTCGAAGTTACCCTCTGGTAAACCAATATAGCTATGGAAAATCACCATTTTTAATGGGAAAATCCACTATAAATGGCCATTTTCAATAGCTATGTTAGTTTACCAGAGGGTAAAGAGAAATCCACAGTTTCCACTTGGAACATATTGATAGATTACGACATATATATATATATATAGTCGATGTAGAGTTCTCAGAGAAAAGAAACAAAGACTAAAAGTTCGTAAAGAGAAACTGGTCTTTACCGGGCAATCTACATGAACCTTGGTTTTTGCCGTGAAAAGCATGTGTAAGATGCTATGGAACTCCTATTCTATCATGATAATATAGCAATTACTTTCCTTATGCGATTGATATGTGTAACTATTGGAAATCCAACATGTACGAAGAAGTATATATTGTGTTTCTATGAATATTAGATAATATTAGTATACAGTTGGATATAGTTATAATTCCATAGTAATAAGTATCATTATCCAACTTGATATCGGATTTTCCAACTATAATCATAGTATATCATATTATTACTACTATTGATATTATGGGAATAAAGTTGTACAAAGCAGTGATTACCATCATCCCCTCATCACTATGCTATTCTAACTATAGCTACTATATCCAACTATCTAATATGATAACTATATCCAACTTCATAACTAAACTATAACATTATAACTAAGCTATACCATAGATTCCTATAATTCCATCATTTCTTCCCATGCTCGCCTTTTTCTTTCTCCCACCCTCCAATCCTGGCTGCTAAAAACGTCAGGAGCGTGGGAGTCTGAGCGCTACACCGACTTGGAATCTTCTCCTCAGCGTCTCGTTACAGATACGACAGCTGGGGGTTGGTATTTCCAATTGTTTCATGGGTTTTGCTGAAGGATTTTATGGTGATTTTTCGGGATTTATGTTGATTTATGATGAGTTATATGGTTATTAATTATTATTGGGAATTTATTGGGATTTTATGGGAATTCAAAGGGCCATGCAAGCAATCGCTGGAACAAGTTGCAGACTCGGCTGTCCGAACTTGCCACCTGCATAGCCAAAATCAGTTTGAGGAGCATGCCGAACCGAGCTTCTGGATTGCAAGTCGCTGCCGGGCTCATGCCCTTGCTGTAGGTAATACTTGAATCTGCACGCTGAATAAAAGCGTTTGGCAAGCAAAGTGGGAAATCAGTTTGGGATTGCATTTGAAAAGACACATGGGGAAGACAAAAGGGGAACACTCAATATGGGAGAAGATAGGGAAAATAAAAAACAAAAAAATAAAATAGCATAAAACACAATATAGTATAATAAAAAAAATAAAATAAAGAATGAATATATTTTCTTTTTGGGCACATTTTTCTGTCTTTAAATGCATTCTGCCTTGACTTTGCTATTGCCACAAGTTAAATTGGATCCCCCATCCCCCAGTTGATGCCAAAATAAAAAAATGTAAAATATAGAAAAATAGAATATTTTTTTGCCTCCGACGTTGCAAAACAATGCTTTTATTTGTTTTTATTTGTTTTTATTTTTCTCAACTGCCAGTACAGTCCCTTGTGATTGGACTCCCAGTTCTCATAGAAGATTTTCTTTTGCCCCTGACTGACACGGAACATGGCCACGTCAGAAGTACAGAAAAAGGCCATGCGACTCCTCCAGCTCTGGGTGCAGTCAAAGGATGAGACGCGCACAAAAGCCAATGCAACGCTTGTGTATCATCATGATTATGTCAGGCAGCGCCAACGCAAGATTCCAACTTTTCTGTGGCATGGCAGCATCACGCGCATTTGGATACCCATGGAACGTGTGCTCACGATGAAAATATACAAGCTTCCGCTGCGGTGGTTCACAGGTGTATGTGCGAATCTGTCTAGTTTGGTTGTAGTTGTCATGCTTTACAGCTGGCTTGATGTCAGGAGTGAAGTGCCCACTCGAGAGGTTGAGTTTGGCCGGTGGTGACAATAGCTTCCCATGCGAAGTCATGGGATGTCGGTCGTACAGAGCAATGCGTGGCGAATTTTGATGTTGCGAGTTGCTGTAGCCCCATTCGATGTAATGAACCTACTCACGCAACTTCGATGCACATAGACATGTGAACTGTTTCGGCGCCTGGCTAACCCACAACCGGTTCAGCTGTGACTGATGCGGATGTTCTTGAATGCATCTCTGTACGTGAATGGTTTTGGGCTAGCGCTGTTAAAAATTGTGTCATTTGGTGCAGACATATCACTTTCGTGGCGATGTGCTGATTTGCTGTTCAGTGTTAGTTGCGCCAATATTCGATCCGCTTGGCATCTCTGTGGCATCACGCTGTTAACTGTGAGTTGTGTGCTTGCGCGTGATAGTGACATCCGTGATTGGAGTGGTTCCTGTTATTTCTTTGTTTTGCTGATGGCGACCGTGTCTGCAGCGGTACACGTTTTATGCTCTCCGCATCATGCCATTGATGTTCTTGCCCCTGTGGCTGTCGAGGAGTGGGCAAATATGCTAACAAAATTGGAGCAGCTTGCTCAAACTCTTCGGGAAGAGGCGCTGCTTCCACTTTCCCAATACGATGTAATATAGCAAGCGTCTGGCCAGGATTCAGCAAAGTCGGAGAATCAGTCCGACCAAGAAACAAAGATGAACAAGGCATCAAAGCAAAAGGGTTCTGTTTCACGCAGTGCTGTTCTTGAATAGGTTATTGAATTTCGCGCGCGGTCTTTTTATCAGAATTTGCGATCGCTGGACCTCCATATGTGTTTTCAGGGTATGGTTTGTAAAATCCAATGTGTTGGTCGACTTATTTTGGCCAAACGAGACTTTGGAACACTTATTGGCCCAAAAAATCATCATGTGACCGTTTCGTCCAGGGGAAGGGCATTCACTTTGGCGCATTCCTTGATGCCATTTGTTTTGTTCCATGAATCGGAAGCTAAAAAAACACATGAAGCTCAAGAAAATTGGCAGTTAACATTCCTCACCTACTTCTGTCCTTCAACGCCATACCTGCCAATACCTGCCAATACCTGCCAATACATACATACATACATGCATACATGCATACATGCATACATGCATACATGCATACATGCATACATGCATACATGCATACATGCATACATGCATACATGCATACAGACAGACAGACAGACAGACACATACATATACATACATGCATACATACATACACAGATACATACATACATACATACATACATACATACATACATACATACATACAGACACAGACAGACATACATACATACTTTACGTTACGTTACGTTACGTTACGTTACGTTACGTTACGTTACGTTACGTTCCTTACATTACATTACATTACATTACATTACATTACATTACATTACATTACATTACATTACATTACATACACACATACATATGTACCAAACAAACAAACATAGATAGATACATAGGTAGATACATAGATAGATACATGTATAGATACATAGAGAGATATATAGAGACATAGAGACATAGAGACATGGATACATAGATACATAAAACATAGATAGATAGATAGATAGAAAGATAGATAGATAGATAGATCGGTAGATAAATAGATAGATACCTACCTACATACCTACATACCTACATACCTACATACCTACATACATACCTACATACCTACATACCTACATACCTACATACCTACATACCTACATACCTACTACCTACATACATATATACATACATACATACATACCTACCTACCTACCTACCTACCTACCTACATACATGTGCGCTTGGGAGCTGCTTAGCATACATTTCTGGAGTTGCTTTGGTGATGATTGAAAGCATACCGATTGTCATTTGTTTGCAACAAACACCCCAAAAACTTGCGATGCTGCTGTGGAGGTACGCCTTTCAAGTTCAAAACCCAAGTCATGTTAATTATGTGACTAAAGTCCAGTGTTGACTTATACTCACGTTACGTGCATCTTGTACTAGAACCACATACATACGTCATACCTAAATTACTCACAGGTCATTCCACTATGTCATGCACATACATACATTACATGCATGCATGCATGCATGCATGCATACATGCATACATACATACATGCATACATACATACATACATACATACACATACACACACACACATACATACATACATACATGTATACTGCATACAGGCTAAGATACAAACATACAAATCATCCATAATAAAGTAAACTCCGATTTTTCGCGAACAATCGTTCCTCTGAAAAGGGTGAATCTGCGTCTGCTTGACATGGGGTAAATAACCCATATTCAATTTGTTTTTGTAAAACTGCAAGAAAATAAGATATATAATGTTTTTTTCAAAATCAATACGCACAAGGAATAAAATAACAGAGAATTCGAACAAAAGAACCCGGATTTCCATTCATCAATGGTCCTTAAGGACTGGTGGCAATTCCTTTTTATTTGTCTCAACGTTTGTTGAAGTTTGTTGCTTTAAAGGCATGTTTGCCTTTCGTGGTTTGGATCTTAAGGTCTACATTATTGCAGTTTCTAACTTTGGGAAATTTAGATGTATTTAGGATTGTAGTACATTTGAGGAAACAAACATCAACAGGCTGTATATTGTTAAAACTTACCTATGGCTCTGGCTCTGACTGGCCACGCGGTGGGGCTGCCCTTTTCAGTTTTAAGTTTTTGGGTTTACATAATTTTGGCAGTTTAAGGCTTGGGTTTTGAAGTTTTATATAACTACGTTTTCATTAAGGATTCATTTCTCACCCTGGCTCTGCCCACCCTGCGCGGTAGCGCTGCCCTTTTTGCTTTTTGTCGGGTTAAAGGTTTAAGGTTTAGGGTTTTGCTTTGTGCAACTTGGAGGCTTAAATCATTTTTTGCGCAAACTTTCTTATTTGTTCTTTTTGGCTCTGACAGCCCTAAACGGCAGCGCTGCCATTTCTGCAGGCTTTAGGTTTTTGTAAGGTCCACCTTTTTTCAGAAGCACAAAACACACATATCTACATTATATCTCTTTGCGCCGAAGGCGCAGAAAAAATACGTCACTATGATAATCATTGTGCGCCGAAGGCGCGAAGAATTTTTTTGGTTTTTCATTACCTGCTTGTTGCCTCATTTTTTCTATGGAAACTACAAGTCAGAAATGTTGATTCCAAAAAGTTGAAATCATAAATTCTGATTCCAAAAACTTATACTTAGAAATTCTGATTTCAAAATCAGAAATTCTGATTCCAAAAAGTAAAAAAATATCAGAAATTCTGATACTAAAATCGGAAATTCTGATTCCCAAAGGAAAATTATCAGAAATTCTGATTCTAAAAGGAAAAATATCAGAAATTCTGATACTAAAATCAGAAATTCTGATTCCAAGAAGTTGACGTCAGACATTCTGATTCCAAAAGATTAAAATATCAGAAATTCTGATTTTTTCGTGCAATATGTGTTTACAACCTTCAAATGTAGGCTTAAAAACATCAAATTTGAGACTTGTGAACACTTCTTGCGCAAAAAAAAACAAGGAGGAATCAGAAATTCTGATTCCAAACCTTTAAAATCAGAAATTCTGATTCTAAATCAGAAATTCTGATTCCAAACTTTTAAAATCAGAAATTCTGATTCTAAATCAGAAATTCTGATCCCAAACTTTTAAAATCAGAAATTCTAATTCTAAATCAGACATTCTGATTCCAAACTTTTAAAATCAGAAATTCTGATTCTAAATCAGAAATTCTGATTCCAAACTTTTAAAATCAGAAATTTTGATTCTGAATCATGAATTCTGATTCCAAAACTTTTAAAATCAGAAATTCTGATTCTAAACTTTTGAAATCAGAAATTCTGATTCCAAAACTTTGAATTTTTCCTTCGCGCCTTCGGCGCGAGATGCTGTATGAATTTCTGATCAGAATTTCTGATATTTTTCCTTTTGGAATCAGAATTTCTGATTTTGAAATCAGAATTTCTGAGCATAAGTTTTTCAAATCAGAATTTTGAGTTTTTACCTTTTGGAATCAGAATTTCCGATCTGAAACCAGAATTTCTCATTTTAGCATTTCTAATGTAAACCTGAAACCAACATTTCGGAGTTATGTTTTTTTTTGGGAATTTCACTGTGAAATGTAGA
>BGPT01001168.1:55300-105300 GCA_003297045.1 Symbiodinium sp. clade C Y103 | reverse complement strand
CTAAGGTGCTACGGTTGTGAGTGCTGCAAGGGCCCCAACTCTATATGTTATTTGAGATGTTCAACTACGCTAACATCAGTTTTGAAGGGATAACAATGCACCTCCCCAACCATTGGAGGGCTTTAGGTCCCCCTATTTTACAAATAGAAGCACTTCTATGTTTAAAATGTCAATCCCTACATTTCTGCTCATTTTGCATATAGTGCATTTGGGGCTTATACGCCTTATGCATTCTTAATGGCTAGTGTTTTCAACTCACGTTTTTTTCACACCATACTTTTGAACACTTCTAGGGGGGCCACGCAGCCAAAGTAAGGCTGGAACACATATTGACCCTAAAAACAAGGTGCGCACGAAATTCAACAGAATAGGTCGATACAAACCCTGTCAATGACAATGCCGGCCCGTCCGGGGCAACAGAGGTGATACATACCACATGCGATTTCGACAGCTTTGAGCTCAAATTTTTAAAAACCCAAACTTAAACAAAGGGCAGGATATGCCGGATACGGATGTGTCTGAGAATACCGAAAATGAGGCGCGCGTGATATTTAATCAAATGATGAAGCCTCCAATGATCCAGTGCTTCAAGGTCCTGTGAAGAAGAAAAAACGCGGCATGCCAGCCGTGTTTGAATTGTGGGGAGCAGGGAAAGTGTCTCGACAACTGGCCCGTTGCCCTGTGAAGATCAAGCAAGTCATGCTGTTACCACAGTTGAAAGCGGCAAAGGCTGCTGCGGCAAACTTCTGAGATTGACAGGTACATGTGCTTCAGTGTTGTCCGCGGCCTGGTTGATGTGTTCCCATGGCAAGACTTGTGTTGCCAAGCTGAATATAATAAATCATAGAGCAATGTCTCGTGTGTGCAAATGTGCGGGATATGATAAAGGCTTATTGCTCTGTTTGTCAAAAGCTGCCTTCATTCATGTGACGCAACATGGACGGGTATGTGTGTGTGTGCGCGTGTTCTGTTTCAGCCCATGGGTTTGGTGTTGTATTTTGCTTTGTTCTGTTGCTTGCCAGCCACTGCCGGAGTCAGCCCAGCAAAAAACGATTAAGGTTCTGATGTGGAAGGCTAAGTTTGGGATTAGTTTGGCTTGGCAGTTGACAGCTGCTACCAGGTTGGAAGAGCGGCGCAATGGCGTGATAAGTGAGCGTAAACATGAAGATCAAACACAAACAAGAAAAATGCCTGGTCGTAAAAAAAAACTCTTGCATTGGACTCCAATGAGGCAACGTCTTTTGACGCAAGCAAATTCTTTCAAGTGATATCGTGTGAGGGTGTGACCCAAAGGCTGTGGTTGTTATGCGCAGGTGGTGACAACTTTGTCGCGCCAGTGTTGCCATCACCAACAAAAAATCTTGATGTTGATAATGGGAGTACCCTCTACTTAGTTGAGATGCTTTATAAGTCACAAGTCAGTAGGGTTTATGGATGTTTATGGTAGGTATGTCGAACTAGTGAACTGGGTCTCGTCACCCACTTATTGTTGGAGGGCACCACCTTGTAGGGTAATGGTAATGGATGGTAATGGTTGATTGTTTGCAATTTTACAGATCTAACCCTGCCAAAAACGATATCTCATGGAAGGGTGTCTAATCTAAGACCACCTTCAAAGCAGCTCGCCACGGGTTTGAGATTGAATGAACGCTTGCCAAGGTCGTGGCTAGGTGATACATTGCATGTATTTTGCGCAACAACTAGGATGGCAACTCCAAGTGTACTCAAGTGTATCAGAAATGTATCAGCTGTATTTTATCAGATTTTATAACACTTGAGTAATCGTGAGTACATGGGTCGTAATTCCATGTTGGATCTGTGCATGATAGACTCGCCTACACTTTGGTCACTCAGGTGACTTGATGGAAAAAAAACATCTTCCGGTCCAGGGTTGTTCGTGCTACAAAACTGTTTATGTTCCGTAGTCCCAGATTCAGTATACTATGCATTTCCATGCTGTGTTTAAGGATATGAATGTTGTATCACGTGAATTCCCACATATTTCCACTAGGCGATGATGACATCACAGGCCTGGAATAACCACGGGCCGATAGTAGACATCACCTTGACCGCTACGATAGGGGGAATAGCAACATCCGTTGGTGATGGTGGGATGCCTGCATCTTTCGAGAACGTCACATGCCAGACTATTTGCAAAATTATTCCCTCCATTGAGCCTTTTAACCCACCTCCACATCACTAGATATGAACTTACCCTTGTACATCTCAGTGCGTAGCGAAACATTCCAAGCAGGAATTTCCCAGCCAAGACCATGGCCCATTACTTCACTTTGTTTTAATCTCATCCTCCTAACATTGAATACGCCCATTGTATGGACTCCAAATGTTTCCAAATATGTAATTTCATTCCGAACATCCACAATGGTGTCTGGGGGGTATTTAGTAATAAGTGGATTGGAGTAGTAGTCTTTGTAGAAGTGTTTAATAGTTGTTTGTAAGTGTTTGTATGTTTTTGAGTTTTTTTGCAACGATGCTCAGCCACAGCTTTCTGAAAATCAACCAGTCTTGCAAGTCATTTGGGTGATGATTTTGTAATTGTTGCTGACTATTCCCATTGTATCTCCACTTTTATCTCCTAATTCTTACATATTATTACATAGTGGTTGAATACACAACTACAACCAAGTAACTATGCAACTATCACCAGCATATGATTTTAAAGAAAAGGCACCATTGTATGTATATATATAATTATATATATATAACCAAATTGGTGCCAACCAGTTGGTAGGTGATGGCCGTGCCTCTTTGCCCAGGACATCTCCGATGCAATCCCCAGTTCAGAGCCCTGCCATGGCCAAGAACGATGGAGCCATGAGTGGAGCGGCGAGTGGTGGGAGATCGGTTTGTGCGAATTTTCATGGGGATTTGAAGGGAGATTTATGGGAGATTTAGTGAGACTTCACTCGGATTTAATGGGGATTTCAATGGGATTTAATGGGATTTGAAAGAGATTTCACGTGATACAGCTAAGCAACAATATCAATATGGTAATTGCAGCCATGTTTGGGAAGATCTTACATACTTGTTTGTATATGTATATATATATATGTTATGATTTATGTAATATTGCATATGTATAGACCTTTACGGTATACTTGAATAGGAAGTCTCGATTTAAATTCCAACTTTGGGGTTAAACATGGGTCTAGTAAATTAACAATGTAATATCTTAGAACAATTACATTAGTGGGTGTATTTCATGGGTATATTTAATAGATTAATAGGATATCTAACCAGCTGATTTCAGATTCAGATAGTACGATCATGAAATCCCGTCTCTCAATCATATTGTTTGTACTCACAGGCCGGAACTGTTCAAAGGTTGATACTCATAAGATCTCAGTAAACTTGAATCACAGTTTTGAACAGAGTCTGGAATTCTATGTATTACATGGTATATCAAAAGACTTTAGCAGTCATCATCCGTCACCAGAAAAGAATATGTTAGCTTTGGAAGGTGAAGATGTTCTGCTGTGCTGAACATGGCTGTGAGGGTATTCACTGCATGGGGAATTTTTGCGGAATATGATTAATTTTTGTGGCAGTGCATATCCAAATGTCAACCATACCCTCTGGTTTTTTTAACATAGCCATTGAAAATTGCTAATTTTTTGGATGATTTTCCCATTAAAACCTCCATTTACAGTGGATTTTCCATGGCTATGTTAAATAACCAGAGGGTAAATGCACAACATCTGTGGATATTTGGAATGCAATCGTCCATGGCGTTGGGGGGGTGGAAATCACCACCTTGCCATGCGGTCGCGTCAGGAGGACTCGGAAATGGCGATTTTGTTTGCCCACCGAACTGTAACTACAGCATCGCCTTTCCCGTTGCGTGGCAAGCAAATTTGTGGGAGCTATTAAAGCCCGTGCACCTGCACGAGCATTGGGCTTTCAGTGTACATAAAACAGAAGCTGAGTGTTCAGGGTCCCAGGGTCTACTGATGATTCTATGGAGGCTTCATTTTCGGGAGTGACCATGTTTTTCTGGTAATGCAATATCCCCATATTTTTTCAAGCGTTTCAGTGGCCCAGCGGATCTAAGCCTTCTAGGAGTCCACCTCAGCATCGAGCGACAAACCATTGGATTTGGGGGTATTTTGTTTTCAGACCAAGCGCGGCAATTTTTGATTGTAAATACCCTCTGGTAAACTAACATAACTATGGAAAATCACCATTTTTAATGGGAAAATCCACTATTTCTATGACTATTTTTAATAGCATATGTTAGTTTACCAGAGGGTATGACACACAGTGTTTTTTTGAAATAAGCTATAATTAATAATGACCTCAATGCGACGTCACTGGAATGATGCGAATTGGAGGGAATTCCTGAAAAAAAGGCCTCCAGTTTCAGTTATTTTCAGCTTGCTGATTGGTTATTTAACAGTTCGCCATGGAAAACCACCATCTTTGATATATAGGTAAATCACCATTGTTATCATCTATAAATGGGCCAATTCCATGGGGTTAAATACCACAGGGTAGTTTCCTTTGATTCTTTTGCAGTGGGTCAGCCTGCTCAAGTGTAAGCGAGCTGTCCTGTGTTTTGCAGATTTGTCCATAGTCTCTTCAGGCTGTTCAGAGATCGTCTCACTCAGACGTTTGACCAGACGGTTTGGGATATAATACATAATTACATAGGCATAGATGGTTTGTTTATGTATAATGAACCATAAATGGGTGGTTCATGTGTATATTTTTTGGACACCCAGGTCGTCCATCCCCATATTGGATAGCAACAAAAATCTACACCTTGTAGACCGATTTTTTTGCTGAGAAAAGACAAAGCACCAAACGCGTTCTACCAATCCGTTAACCTGCAATTTTTAACGATTCCAATGACCAATCCAAAGGCTGCAGTTACTTGCCATTTACTGAACAACGATTTACTCACCAATCCATAGTCTCCTGATGTGTTTCCGGTAAATTTTCACCATTTTCACCATTTTCACCATTTTCACCAATCCACCACGAAGTGGTGCCCCTAGCTGTGATTATAAACCCATGTAACTGGAGATTCACAATCACCATGAAACCTGAAACAAACTTCGCTAACGTGTGCTAAGGGGCACCACCTTTATAAAGTAACCACAAGTAACCATGGCATTCACCAAACACCGGCAAAGTTGGTGTGTAACTATATTCCACTAGGGTTTACGGTAGATAAGTCAAGCTAGTTAATGTTGTAAACCCAATGGTACCCCCTACCATTAGCAAAGTATACCTGCCATGTATCCCAATGTTTTTCCCGAAAAAGACCAGGTCATTGACATTGCTGGCCTTCCCAAAGCACTTTGCAACAACGTTTGCGTGGAGGCTGGGCGCTGGGCCGACACCCATGTTGTTGATGATGAATTGGGGGGTGAGTTGCTAAGTACCCTTGATACAGTTGGGATTCACAAATCATCCATGAACTGGGAATCTCGGAATCTAAAGCGGAACGAATAATGGGATCACAGAGGGATAGAGAGGGTTTTTGAACACTGCTCAATTGAAGCGTGGATCTGGGTAATAGCCACATATTATCATTACAAATATATGAATTTTATAATATATACATATATAATATATAAATATATTATAAATTTATATATTATAATGACATATATCATGAGTGATTTGAAACCTTGACCATTTGTGATATATAATTTCATCTCAGGCCCACTACTGAGCCTCATTCCCGTAGCGGATTTCTCTGCTCTGAAGAGGGTCGTCACCTTGATTTGGGTTCCTCCAGCTTTGTCAAACTCGCAGCATGCGAGATGAAACAGATTGAAACAGGATCCCCTGAGCTTTTGCCTTGCCAAATGCCAAGTGGGTCTATTTATCATTGGATTGGTTCAAGGGAACATCTACAGGCACCATGGATTTTACCATGAAATATAGGGGTTTCCTGTCAATTTTCCCATTAACCAATCCATTGAATTTAACCTAATTGTGTTCAGATGGGTTTGTCTGAGAATGTTGGGTACCCGATTCGATCCCATGATTTAGAAGCCTGATTTTCCCTAGTTCCGGAAGAAGCCATGTTGGGATCCCCATTTTTAGACCCCAGGATTCATATCGATGGTTATGTATCCCATCATAGTTATATCCTGGTTTATATCCCCATAAAATGGTTGGTTTGATTCTATGTAAAACAATGATTGTCCAAGTCAAACAGAAGGAAAGTCCTTAGAACATCGAACTACAGCCAGGCTATGCTACAGCAAGCAGGCTTGACCAATGGAGTGTCTGGTTTCATGACTGACGAAACCAGCACGGTTCGTGCCACTCGGCTGGAAATGTCACCCTCAAATTTCACATGGACACCTCATGGGTTGGCCGTATTTGAGTCTTTTCAGAACATCTGGATTTGTCTTAAGAAAGGGGGTACCCCTAAAGTCCACTATTTTCATCATTTTTTTTCCCTATTAAAAATAGCCATTTGGGGGATATACCCATCCATACCACATGTTCAGAGAAACGCATCTTCCAACGCAGCGCCGCGCGGCAAGGTGATGTTGGCCAACTGGCCATCCGCCATGTGCCTGGGCACGGACAGGACGCCGCAGGTAGAGATATGGATAGCCGATGGATATCACTACTATGGGTATTGTAATTGTAGTTGGACATAGTGGGGCATAATCCGTATATATTTATATCTATACATATGTATGATATATGTTATTATATACAATCATTTGATATTCCGTGTACACCCATAGTTTTCCAACTATCTCCAAAAATTGGTTTAATATGGGTTAATACCCACAAAGCATAGTTGATCAGGCATCATTCTGGAGTGAAGATGGACATGTCAAAAGATAAACTCACGAATATATGTAAACATGTTTGAGCAAACCACTTTGTATCTACTTCAGGATGATTATTCTATGATATTTAACTGCCCATCCACACCCAGAAAAACATGTTTCGGGACAGACATGATATACTCATATATACTCTTTGGATCGATCCAAGTACCTTCTCAGGAAGTATGACTGGATCCCCAGTCCCCAGGGGTGGTATACATGATTATAATGAACAGTTGGATTTTGGGATGTATACAACCAGCCATTGTCAAGGGACATGATGGGACATGACGTAACGAGATACATTTTCCATGGCTCAGCCACCAAGCAGAATGACCTGGGGAGACGTGATTCTTCAGCTGGGTCAATCTTTGAAAACTGAGAACACGGAGGTTAGCCTTCCTTTTTTCGGCCATGAATGGCTACCATGATGCTAGCTCCAAGGGTAGAGCTGTCTCAGCCATTCTCAACTTGATGATAGAGATGACCAATTTTTTTGTAGCAGGCTTGCTCAGCGCAGCATGGCTAACATGACTTCCCCCAGTAACAAGCACTGCGATCTATCAATTGCATGTTTTACATCTTCCCACGGAAAAGACGTGATATGGGTATGTCTGAAAATAGGGTATACCCCCAATTCTAGCCATTTAATAGGGATAATGATCGTTTACCCTTGGTTGAGGGGTACACTATTTTCAGACAAACCCGTATATGTTCACTGTGTTCCATTCAACACTAAGGCTCCCTTTTAGTAGACGCTAGCCCAGTCACCGAAGCCGGATCTCTGAGACCGACGCTTGACCCGGCTGAGGCATTGCATGGATCATTTTAAAAAGAGCAGCTGGGCCGGAGGCGCGGCCGAAGAGAGGTGACAGTTTTATGTTTGTTTCTGCCAGGGGCCAGGGGCTACCCTCTGGTAATTCACCATAGCTATTGAAAAAATGACCATATGTCTATAATGGAATTACCCTTAAAAAAGCGATAAGTTTCATAGCTATGTGTACTAAAGGGTAGTGTTTTTTCTCATTTCTGTTTGACCTACTCTCGTGTGTTCAAATGTGGTTTGCTTGAAAATCCCCTAGTTGTAGTTCGATGCCTTTCCCATCTATGAACCTCCATGGCTAGAGAAGATAATTTTCCAGCCAGCCACGTTTGATTACCAGAGGATACTTTTTTACTCCTTTCAGCTTCATGATGCTTCATGGATTCAAACCATAGATAAACAATGGTGAATTCAAACACGTTTATTTTCTACCAGGGATCACGCTCCGCATTAACGAACGTATCAGGGCTGTCGCTCAACCACCCACCAGATAAATATGTTACTTTCCATGCAACTTGATCCAATTTTTGGTCACATGTTCATTTTTGGGACTGCTCTTCCCAAGTGGGCGGTTTCAAATCTGGTGACCCTCAAAAAAGATTGGGGGGTTGTCCCAAAATTGGACCCTCAACATCCCTCAACATTTCCTGCTGTGGTTTCATATGGTGAATATCCCATCAAATATAGCTATGGTGAATATGGATTTTCCTATGAAATATGAGGCTTTCCTGTAAATGTTCCCATTAACCAATCCATTGATCATAGACTGTTCGGTTTTACCCGTTTTTGGTTCACCCCTCGATGGGTTATTAGTGAAGTCGGAACGATCAGATTGCCGTTGGCTTCACTGAAGCGACATATCAGCAGTCGCGGGGGCTACATGAGTAGTGACCAAAATCTGCTGATTGGTTATGGAGAGGGGGTTACATTGCCTGCTATATGATCTTTATTGCTTGTGAACCATGATAGGAACCCCGTTCTCAACCTGCCCAGTATCAAGTAGCGTCCTTGGAATCGGCGATGCGCATGTGGCTCTTCCCGAGTTTCACTCACTCAAAACAAATGGATATGGGACAGAACCATCCCCCAAAAGTTAGATATATTATTGAACGAGCGAAAATGACCAGTCCATTTCGACCAAACTCACATGATGATATGATATGCTTATATATATTATACATATGTGTATAAACAATATAGATATACTGTATACACATCATATCATACCCCTTTTCTGAAGCCAAACCCAGTTGCTGCTTTAACGACTCGAGGTTCTCTTCAAATCACCATGGGACTTGCCATCCCCCAGGTCGGACTCCCCGGCTGTGGAATGGTTGGTGGTTTGCTCATGAGACATTTTGTTTGGGAATGTAACGGGAATATGGGATTCTGATGGGATAACAAATTTCCACCAACATTAATATCATCTTATAGCAACCCTCCAAGAAAGATAGAAGAAACGTGCTTCTACAGATGATTATAGATGATGTTTTACCCATGTTTTCTGGATTTCCAACTTTTCTATCTTTGGGGGGGTACCATCAGGCCACGCAGAACCATATTCAACCTGTTCGCAACCATTATTAGTCAGTTTCACAAACCATTTATCCATTTTAAATATCGCCATTTTAATGGGTTTTACCAACATTTGTACCTTTGTATCACACCTCCAGAATTAGCCAAATAAGATTCCGCGTCCAACCCCTATATCTAATTCCGTCCCCCAAATGTTAGAGACACACCCCAAAAGAAGTGTCTATGAATTGGGGGAAGAGTCCCTGGGGGGCATCAACTTCTTTGTGGGGACCTCCGCAAACACGGCTGGCAACGGAACATCCCCAAACTAAAGATGCATTGAAAAGGGCGAATCAGCTGGCAAAGGTGTAAACAATGAAACGCCATGCATGTGGATCATCCGCAATGACAAAGCGTTCCAGGAACAGACGTCTTCTCTGCAACCGCAGTTCGGTTGCGGCCTATTTTTCGTCCATGACGAAGCAAAGCATTTGTTTCAAGACTTCTGATCCAGCTATATTTGTGGTCTGTGGGCTGGGGAGCGAGACTTGGGTACCCCAACGACTACAGATTCTTGATGAAAACCTACCCATGACATCCCATGACCACCCAATGGTTCTTTGGGCGCCCTGGTAGTTCCTGAAGTAGAACGGAATGAATCTTCCCAAAGGAACATCATTTCCAAGTAGTTGTACCAAACCCAATCCATCAGCCATTGGATTGTTGCCACTGTACTAAAAACAGGCTCATATTGGTTGCCATCATAACCGGTTTTCTATTCTTCGATCTTTCCCAGGATGACGGGAAGATCTGCAGGGTCTAGACTCATATCAACTTAGATGGGAAATATTTGCAGGTTTTCGGGGTATCGATTTTCCCACCAAAACTGACTCTACGAATCGATCCCATTTGATAATTATCCCCGGTGTTCCCCCATGTCTAGATGATTTTCCTTTATATACATCATTTAATTATTGGGAGATTTCCCATAGAACTTCGCATTCTGCGGCCGTTAGATTTGCCCCGCAAATCTCCGCCCGTGTGAAGCCAGGCTGCACAACAACAGGTTTCCGCTGCGGAGTGCTATCCGCAAAACTCGCCAACGGGCAGCTCACAGATGAACTACTTCGGTGCCCCAGCTCTGTGCACATAGCATAGTAGAGCATAATACGATAGTGCACCAGCAAAGGTTACATAGCTAAGTCGGCTGAAAAAACTATGCGATGATGTATTGTAGATACGATATATCTGTTCTGATACTGGGGTTTATAGATCAACTGATAAACTAGGGGGCAGCACCACTTGAAGTCTACCTCTGGTGGCACGCAAAAGCATCCGGCTGTGCTTATGCCTTACGTATCCTTACGTAATCACATGATGGGGATACAATTTTGTGATATTTGTATTGGGATTATAGAACCAACAAAATTATATTCCTGGCTCTGTTTCCATACATTGGGGATTTTTCTGGCCGTGAATGGATAGGTGGACAATGGGATTAATGGCCACTGGATCGCTGGGTCATCATGAACCTAAAGGGTGCCCTTGAAGGGGATGATCTTCCTAAGGGTATGCTATCCTTTATATATTGGGGATCATCACAATCCGCAGGGAAATCCATTCTTCACCAGCCAGTACAAAGGGACGGGTTTTAGAACACTGCTTCAAATGTCAATAGCTTTTCAACGGCTATAAAATTGGAGGGTTCGAGGTGTGGGTGTAGTGTGATGTGTACTGAAGAAGAGTTGTGTAGATTCCAATGGTTGTATCATTGGTTCCACTTTGCACGTGAGAGTTTGTTGGTACAAGGTGGTGCCCTGCGAGTTATAAGTGGGTTCATAAACCCCAGGAACTATAGATATATCCACCATAAACCATCAGAAAACCTAGTTATGTTACTTTTAAAGCGACTTAGCTAAGGTAAGTAGGGGGGACCGCCTTGTATACACCTCTGCTATCCTTCGTTGCATTTCGATGCAGCCA
The DNA here is from genome assembly GCA_003297045.1 of Symbiodinium sp. clade C Y103. NCBI lineage: Eukaryota > Dinophyceae > Suessiales > Symbiodiniaceae > Cladocopium > Cladocopium sp. clade C. Next base: position 94,155 of record BGPT01001168.1, on the reverse strand, counting down.
CCAGACAAGGTACTCGGGCAGTTTTTTTTAATACGCCATCAGCTCTGACCTGATAGCAGGACAGTCTGGTGGATGCAACATACCCTCTGGTTATTTAACAGTTCGCCATGGAAAACCACCATTCTTAATAGGTAAATCACCATTGTTATCATCTATAAATTGGCCATCTATACCATGGCTATGTTAAATAACCAGAGGGTGATAGAGTCAACCTATAGTACACCTCCAATTTTGAACAGTTTAATATCACATATGGTTTAGTTTTGGATTTACCTAGCACCTTAAGTCATCTTTGACTTTAGCTTAGCAAAAATGCCAGAGCAAATTGAGTTCATGATAGATGGACAGCCATGGTTTGTTGCTATAAATGAAGAACCACTTGGGTTTGTCTGAACATGGATGAAGATGGTGTATACCCCCAATTATTCACTATTTCACAAGGAAAATGATGATAAACCATCCAAATTTGAAGGGGTCTTCCTAAATCTTCAAAGCCAGCCACGGATGACGCAACTTCTCAGCTTTTTCACAGCAGTTGCATCATGAAATCGGCCAGTTGTGGTGGTTGAATTCGCCACGTTTTTTGAAGGGCCCACATAGGCCCACTGCTGATGTTTCTCCTAAATTCCATTGGTTTGAAACATGAAACATGGTCATTTCAGGGATATGTATATATATATATTATATATATATATACTGAATGTGGATATAGCCCATCATTTTCATGCACACCCAAAGACCAAAGATCATCATGTTGGTTTCTTAATATGTTTATCTTCCATTTGTATACATGTATATTTACATATGTGTTTCTATCTCATTTATATTCCATTAATGTGGTAAACCCACTAATAAACGGTTTGATTTCCACCATCCCCAAATGGTAAGTCAATGGCATTGGATTTACCACATTATAGGTTACAAGTTGATTCTTAAACCCATGAACTATATATATATATATATGTACATCATTAGACATATATCCATCATAAATCGTAGTGAAGCTAGATTTCCTGATACCTAGAACCCTCCTAGTATCCTATTTACCCTCCGGTGTCATCAAACGTGGCAAGCTGGGAAATCCCCGAACTAGCCATGGAGGTTTAGGTATAGCTGGGATAATCTTTGGACCAGCCATGGTGGATTTTCCCTTGCGACTTTTGATTACCAGAGGGTAAATCATTAAATCAGATGGTACGGTAGACCATTAAATCAGAGGGCAGCTCAATGAAACAAATTGTATCATAATATGGGGGTTTCCTAAAATGGGGGTACCCAAAAATGGATGGTTTATAATGGAAAATCCTATTAAAATGGATGATTTGGGGGTACCCCTATTTTAGGATGGCCAGAGGGTATATTCCATTGAATTCCACAGGGCCATCTTTGGAGGCCTCCGCACCCAGCCGCAACGTCAGGTGCTGCGAACCAGTTCGACTGCGCCGCTTACTGACGCTCGGATGGACCGACGGGCCAGGCCGTCGTTTGATGAGACGTGGCTGGGCACCAATCTATATGTAAAACCATTAAATGAAGTGATTTTTCAAAGGATATGAATGATATTGAATGATTTTCATGGGGAGTTTTCACGAGATACAGAACTTGATATAACTTGTATGACCAACTATAGTGAGAATTGGAATCATGTACCCAAAAATTGGGGGATGGTTATCCATCACGGTAGTAGGGGTTTATACAATATTCATATATATATATATATATGTGTACATATATATATATATATATATACTAGTTATATATGTATATACCCATTGTGGCAACGGATTCCCGCTATGGGCTGACCACAAACCACATACCATGTTTCGACCTTAGCACATGGCTGACTCTGCAAACCTACATGTTTCTGAGTTCATTTCAACTACCATCCCTTATCAGAGTATAGAACCCATATCCAGAGTGCTTGGGTTGCATTACCCACTTTTGACCAGATACGTATATCATTCTTGCCGGCCCTGCTAGTTTCTTGCTGCAACCGTTCTTGGGGTGTTCAGTTTCTGGATGATTCTGGAGTATACTTGTTACCCAATGTTGCAGTTCTTATGCTCTTAGGGGACCATAGATTGAATCAGTGCACATGAATGGAGATGGTTCAAAGATTCAATTTTGGATAGACACCCCAGAAGTTCGAGAGGATTTTGTGATATTGTTTGAATTCTGGGCCCCGTGCATAAAGGCTATGTACATAGTCGTCTAATTATGGAATGTCAGCTTGCAAGTGCATATCAGTTTCATGGTGAATTTCTAGGGAGTCAGTTGATGCGTGTAAATTTTAGGTGTACCAAGACTGGAGGAAAGCGCCGATGGGAAAGGATGTCATACGCTCGGTTTCCCTGATTACTGACCTGTTGGCCCCCAGCTTAGTAAGTTTATTTATTGAGAAATATTAAGAACTAAAAGAACTATATGTATAGTTACATACTGGATCGGAATTGGGCTATAAACCAGCTTATAGCTATAGCAAACACCACCTGGTATGGTTCAGTATGATCCACTGTTGATGAGCTTTAGATGATGTTGTGTCAGTCCATTCCCCGTGACTGCGATTGTCATCAGAAAGCCACAGAAATTCACCCTGCTTTGCGACCCCGCAAAAACCCTCGAGCGCCACAAGCCCTTGCTGTTTGCAGCAGCCCTCCTGCTCAGGATGAAGCTAAAGTGAGGGGTCTGTTTGAGTGAGCCAAGGAAAATTCGACTTTGGCAGGGTGTCAGGGGAAACGCGAATGCCTTCGCAACGGCGCGTTGCCTCCCAGTACTCTGCCCGTGTTCTTGTTCATCACCAGCGCGGCATGACACACCGATTGTTCGCCAGCCACGCGGGTGGGAGAAATTTTGCGCTTCCGAAGGATAGCCTTACCGGGTTGGTGGCTTGAGTTGATGGGGGCTTTCAGGCCAAGAAATGGATGCTTCTGCGAGATGTCGGTTTGAGATCCACGAACTGTGAAAAATGCAGGTCTGGTGTCCAAAAAACTGGGCCTCTCCAAAAATCCAGACGACTCTCGAGCCCTGTACATTCCACATTTGTCACACGTGGGATTTTGGGGACCCCGGCCTTTTGGGCACGCCGATCCGTGTTCTGAACCCGTTGAGATCTGAAGCCTACAGCCTCAGTTCCACAGTCACCAGCTGGTGGTTCCACCAGCGATCTTCGGAAGCTAAAGTGATTGACATATGTTACAATGTGCAATTTCTTATAGAAGCATAGCTGAGGCATGCTAAGTCGTCTGCGAGCTCAAGGGTTGTTGGTTTCCACATGGTTCAACAAATAAAAACATAGAGAACAGCTTTGAACATGAGTTTTTTTAGCATGATGACCCCCTGACTGGGGTTTCATTCAGATTGATACCCATAGAACTGCCAAACCCTGAGCTGCGCACGAATAGGCTAAGAGAATCGTCGTTTTCTGTTGCTTCCCGGTTTACTCCCTGCCCCAATGCTGGACTTTGCTTGTATTGATTTAGACGTGTCAAAGAAATGCTCGTGCCGGTGGCTAGCTCACCGTCCATACCCAGAGAGTGAGAGATTGAGAGTGAGAGCTTGAGAGATTGTAGAGGTGCTGAACCGATCTGATCCTTACTGCGGAAAAAAATCGACCTGATGTGTGAGCAGTGGGCGCATTGAACCCTTGTTGCTTGATTATGTTGTAATATGTTATGCATGGGGTCATGTTGCCCAAATGTTGATTATCATCATCCATGAACTGGGAATCACTGGTTATATCAGCGGGCGCTATTGACCCGCCTTGTTTACACCCCATGGGAATCCTGTTCTTAACCAGGATTTTCACGGAATGACAGTCGACTTTCCGCCGATGAGGAAGAAATCTTGGCGTTTGAAATCCTTGGATCCAATGGATCCAATCATGTGTGTTTCGGATTCTATTTGAAGGCTTTCATTCTTTCATGGCGAGAATGTGGAAGAATTCGGCAACGGTCACCCCCATCAGCCCCTGTCAGGTCCGTTGGATCCCGTTGGGGCATGGAGTTCACTCTGGGTCGGAGCATTTTGAGGGATCATATGGATGACATGTTTGCGCCTTTTTGATGAACATGACTAATTAATTATCTAAGATTTTCAGATGAAAAGATGATAATCAGATGTTTGATTGCATTTATTGTGGATTGTAGAATATTATAAATTATAAATTATAGATCTACCAAGATTTTCGCCAGACATATTCTTGCTATTAATTGGAACATCCTCCTTTTTGTGCTCGTTGTATCAACATACCCTCCGACAATTTCATGTAGCTATGGACAATATATAGGAACACCACCTGATTTTTCATGGGCAAATGAGATCAAATGAGCACAGGTCATCTATAAATGGGCCATTTTCCATAGCTATGTTAACAAGATGGTATGTCCCATCATTGTAGCCATGGCTTGATGGCTGCCTTTGTCCAGGCTATGCCCTGTGGCAGAACTTCTCACAGCCTCTGTCGGTGGCCGGGAAGACCCAGCGGGCGGTGAAGGTGGATTGGTTTGTTGCAAAAAACAACAGGTGGTTTAAAAATTAGTTCTGGATGGTTTCCATAAATCATCGATATAAATTATATAGATGATTTATGGAAACCATCCAGAATTATAGAGACATGGGCGTTTCCATAAATTGGATGGTTTATTTTATGGAAAATCCAGGAAAATCCCAATGGAAATGGATGAGTTGGGGGTACACCCCATTTTGGGAAACCCCCATATTTGATTGGTTCCTGAAAGCTTATGGTTCCATCATGATGTTCACGACTGGTTAGTAACTGGGGTTCTTTTTAAGCACGCATTCATGGGACCAAAGGATACAATGGGATATATAAGCAACTTAGGCTTGTTTGAAGATGTTGAGTACCCCATAGATCTTGGGCCATGTACCATGCGGTAATCAAACGTGGCTAGCTTCCCACTCCCCCATTTAAGCCAGATAGGCCAGAGATGCCGGATAGGCATCCTACTGCATGTGACATGAACAGCACTGGTGCATTGCTGGACAATGAACAATGACATGTGTGTGTTGATATATATACATATGTAATATATACACATGCATATACAATCATATGTATTCATTTGTCTAATCTGATGTGAGATTACATCACTTTGGGATATCCTATCGTTCAGAAACAATTTGTCACCACATATGTTTTTCTACAGCCACAGCAACACTTCTTGAAGGGGTTGTAGACACATTTCTCCGGCCATGAAGCCTGTGATCCAAAGATATGCCCCTATTTAAGGGACAGACAACCTTGATGATGCGGAAGGTTGTACAATGTCATGCTATATGATGCCCCACTCAACATATCCGACTATTAATTTGTTTGCACGATCATTGGCACAGGTTACCCATGTCCACTGATGGATTGGTGATAGTTGGCTAGGTTGAGGACAGTAAGAACAATGCAGTGCAGGTGGAGCAAAGTTAACAAGTCTGAAATATTGACCCGCCTCCCTTCGCACAAAACGTCCACCACACGACCACACGACATATCACGAATCTCTCAATGTCTCTCATGTTCTGATCTTTGTCTTTGTAAAATCGATACACCATTGCAGTTTTTTTCAGTGTCATCATGTTTGGGCCATTCAAAATAAATACAGCAACAGCTTGAGATCGGTTGAGATCACTTTGTTTCTCCCTTCAAACGACTGGATGTGGAAGTGACAGTGTGATGATTGAAACCTCGGTGAAACACTTGATGCAGGTCAACTAGATGAGAGAAACTCACATCTATGGTACCCGATACCTTGAAGTTGGTGGCAAAATTGGAGGGGCCCAACACTCCAACATCAGTGGCAAAATGATCGACTCCCTGGTGGTTTCCTGCTAGTGGGAACCTAAAGGTAACTCTTTCCACCTCCCAATCCTCACAGTTGCCGAAGTGATGCGTGGTGTCAGGTTGGCTCAGAAGACAACATTGCATGAGTCAGTAACGACAAGATCAAGCAGTGGCTGAGTTTAACGAATGATTGTGATAGATACCCCTTTTTTTTTACTGCACGCACGAAAATATGAATATAAGAACGTATACCTATGTACCATCTGGTAAATTGACATAGACCCTGGCAGATAGGAATTGGAAGATGAGTTTCCTCTAAAAATAGCTATTCTCAGGGTCTATGTTCATTTACCAGATGGGACTTGTGTTATTTATTTTGCCACGGACACGCTTTGCGTCATTTCTTTGCAGCTGATCCAGTGACTCGATGCACTTCGCTGATTGGCCGTTTTAAAAGCCAACATATTTTGGTGATAAGCGCCCAGGTCCCAAAAAATGCTGAGTAATACTCCTGATTGTTATGGTGATGGTATCTGCTAGACAATATTTATGATCAATAGTCACCATTATAATCATCACAGTTCCCATGGGTATCATAATAGATGGGATTATTTTACAGTCCACATTTTTTTAAGGCAACATATACGTTCCACAACGTTCGGACAGCGTTGGCCATGCTCCATGAAGAGTTCCTGGCAATGGAGGAGATGTCAGGCGCGGATCTCACCTCTACTGAATTAACAGTTGGACCCTAGAAATTAACCCGTATTTTTAATGTTTGGGTATGCTTCAGAATCTGGTCCCCCCCAACAAAATTGTGCCATACGGAAGATGATCATCCAGCCATGGCGGCGGTGCCCCGTGTGGAAGTGAACCACCAGAAACGGTCACTGATCGTCAGCTATGAGGGCGGAGAGGTGTGCCATGGTGTGCCATGGGGGATCATCGTAGCCGCAGGTTTTTGTGCCAGAGGGTGTGATTTTTTTTCACTTTGAACAAGTGATTGTAAGGCGAGAAGCTGATTTTTGCTATCTATTCTATTTTTCTAGTGTTTTTGATGAGTTGCATGGTGTTGCAGATGTCTCAGACAAGTGCATGTATCTGAAATATGCTGAAATCATATCATATCCTTCAATGAGGTTGCTGTTTCCTTTAAAGATGTGCATGTACGATGTCATCGGTTCGGCCTGAGTTTATGAAGCCTTGAAACTGCTTAGTTCTAGGGTCCAAATTCACCCATACTGACGGAAAGCTTCAGTGAAAGAAGCATGAATCTCCTATTGGGTCCCATGGTTGAAGCGGCTGTGGCAGGAGATCTTGCAGATTTCCGATGCGGAAAGGTCGTTGAACCTGGAAGATCTGGCCCAACAAGCATCTTGACGCCGCACAGCACCAAGAGAAAGAACGGGGAACCCCTTCGAACCTTTTCCGTTGGCACAAAGACTATCGAAGACTCATCTACCATTGCTTTTCGGCAAAGATCGAACACCAGCCAAAGGTATAAAGCGGAACATGGATCCAGTATGATTCTAATATATTCTAATTGTTTGCATGCAGGAACCCCGCGGCTGAACAATAGTAATGTTTTTTCGTTTGGTTTGTGTTTTTTTTGTTGTTTTTCACTGTTCCTGTTTGGGCTGCTTTTATATGCTGCTATGGCTTTCGTTTTCTTGGCTTTGTGCTATTTGGCTTCTCAGCTTTTTGTGGTGTGTACCTTCTTTGCTTTTGTGGCTTTTGGTTTCTTGGTTTTTGTGGCTTTTGGTTTCCTGGTTCTTGCAGTTTTTGCGACTTTGGGCTCTATGATGTTTTCTGTTTTTTTCCTTGGATTCATGGTTTCTTGGCGTTGTTGGCTTTTGCAATTTCTTTGCTGCATTATTGGAAACATGAGATCTACAACAAGAATGCTCTCTCGCTCTCTGTATAGTTTGACACATCCTCATTTGTTCCAAATGTATCTAGACCATTGTTTACCCTTTGTGTTTGCTTACATGCCCACATTTCTGTTGCCTAATCCCGAAACCCATTGGTTAAATCCCCGTGTTTTTTTGATTAAATCACCGCATTAATTATAACTCACCAAACAAAAACACATTAACTATAAATCTCATGTAATCTCTAGATGTAGTATATCATGAAAAAAATTCCATAGATATCCATAGATCATGTGCTCACCCCGCCAGGTTTCCGCCCGCTCCCAGTGCGGCCTTTGCGCCGCCGCCCTGACGGAGCCGCTGCGTGAGCTCCGCGTGGCCATGGCGGGTCCGGCGGGTCCGCCGGCGCCGGCGGCAACGGCAACGGTGGAGAGGGGACCAGGCCGGGGGATGAACCCTGCAGGTGGCAACATGACTGTCTGTTTTCTGAGCCCTTTTGCTGGGAATTTCTGAACTGCCAAGTGACTTCTGAAACCTTTGGATTCGACACAACTTCCATTTTACACCATGCCGAGCTGCCTTGACCCCTGATGACAGGGTGCATGACAGGGTGCTCGGATGTAAACTCAAGAAATGCGACTGGTCAGGAGAAAGATTCGCATGCCAAGATCAAGAATCTGTATAAATTGCGTCTTGTCTGAACTAAGTCCAAGAAGAACACTGGAAAACAAATACGCAGGCTGAATTCAAGGCATAGTGGCATGGCATCCAACTGAAGTTTCCAGCCTGAATGGATACTGAATCATTCCCTTTTCCAACCTCGCAGCAAGTTAAACAGCAAGCGGAAAGAACAACAAGACATGGCTAAACTTTCCACACAAAGAAATAAAGACTTCCCATCCTGACAGATTCTCATTGAGCCCTCAGGGAAGAGATGTTTGGACGCAGCAGCTTCTGGATTGTGGGTGGTGACGGCTGGGCCTACGATATCGGCTATGGCGGCCGGGATCACGTCATCGCCAGTGAGGCACCTGAAATGGTCCGAATGTCGAAAATAAATGGTGTTATCAAAAAATCTTAACTATCTAACTTATTTAACCATTTGACTATCCATAAATTCAGGCTTTCCCTGCCAATGATTGACAATCCCCTGTCCTCACCATAGAAATTTTGTACATTCGACGTGTGCACCACCTGTGCTTCTACTCCGGGAAATGGTGCAAGGACAATGTTTCTGCATTGTCAATAGGGTGTTTGTTGTGCGTTTTGGTTTTGATGCCGTTAATCTATTCCTTCTTTTATAGTATCCATTATGATATGTATCATTGTTATATTATTATCATTATGATTATTATCGTTTTTAGTTGTCTTCCTAATTATTGTTATTATCATCATATTGTTATTATCATCATCATGTTGAAAGGGTTCGATCTTTGTCAAGTGTGACAGCAAATTGTGGTTGAACACAGTCCTTTCTTTCAGCCCTTCCTTCAGCCTTGCGCCACAGCTCGCAGGACGAGTGGACCTTGCGAGACTGTTGCGGGGCTGTTGGACACGAGAAACGGATCCACGACTTCTTGCAACAAGCGATGGACAAGGAGGTTGTGGGCCGCCCCGTGGTGTTGCATCATCAAGAGCCCAAGGTCTTGGAACCTCTTCAGATAGTTTCTTGGACTGCGAGAGCCACGTGACATGAACTTGTTGAACGTCTTGTAGTAGATTCAGTAGATCAAACATTGCTGAAAGAGAGTTGTTTCAGCAAAGCTGTCTTCGAGGCGCAATACTGCTGGACATCCAAGGCTGCAATGAGAAGATCACCAGAAGTTCCAATGTCAAGCCTGCAACAAGTTCTTCAAAGGCCCCGAGTATGTCTTCAAGCACTTGCATGGCATTCACACGAACATCTTGGACGATATTCGTGAAGAGCTACATCAGGAAATCGCTCGGAGTGCCTTCCTTGCAGATCCTGCCCATCCTCCATGCGATGACCTCCTGATTGGCGCTTCTGTGAGCGATGGTGAGGCAATGCGGCTGATGGGTGACCCTTCGAGTCCGTAGCCATGAATGGAATACTTCAAATTATACTATTTCAAACATTTTCTTGTGGTTTGTTGGCCGAAATTGGGGAATCCATCAATCATCTTGACCCATGTGCCCCTGCTTGGTCTGCTGCAAATATCCAGATGCCAGAGTGAGTTGATCAGTCATAGCTAGACAGCTGCCCCGGTGCAGCTGGCTCAACTCTGAGGCCCTTTAGTTTGAGCAGAAACTGCCTTCATGAGATGATCTGCCAGAATGCCATGGAGTGCATTGGAATGCCATGGATTTTACATGATTTTTCACTATATGTCTTGTTGGATTTTTATCGTTTTCATTAATCCATTTCTAAACATTTGACATCCCTATCCATTGGGATATGAACTCCGAATGTCGCCATCGAGCAAGTTTGGTCAGCCAGCAACGTCTCGTAAAGCCTGACGTCAGGTTTTACGAGACGTTGCTGGCTGACCAAACTTGCCACAGGGATTCCTTGAGGCCACAGGGATGTCGAAGCCGTGTGTGAAAATCTTGGCGGCATGGTCTTGTGCTAAACAGCTCGCTGTGTTCCGGGCGCCATACAGTTGGGCCATGATCCACGGTTTGTTTGCAAATCATTTTTCATTTTACCGGTTTTATGAGATCTGATTTCTTGATCATTTCTTACAGTTCCCAACGGGTCCTATCCCACGTAAACTTTATGACGGCGACATGTTCAACACCGACTTCCGAAGCCTTTCTGAAACCCACGCGAAACGCGTCCCGGTGATTTCCCGAGCTTCGTTCATTGGACCCGTTGTGCAACGAGAAACGATGGCGATCCGCGGGCAGTCTGGTCGACCCGTTCCCAACACGGTGAGCTGTTCAGGTTTGAGGATCATAGGTGCATTCGCAAAACTGAAATGGGGATGGATTCAAATGTTATTAAAGCCATGGTACTTTTTTGCATTCAAATAGCTGGTCTTACACAATTGATGTTTCTCCCTATTCCTCCACCAAAATATGTCAAGCCAATTGTTATACAAACTATATATAGAGTATTTTTGACATAAATTTTGAGCAATTTTCATCCATCCCAAAGGATCAGTGGCATTTTCCCATGTGGGGGTTTCCTAAAATAGGGGTACCCCCAAATCATCAATTTTAATAGGATTTTCCATTATAAACCATCCATTTTTGGGTACCCCCCATTTTAGGAAACCCCCATGTGTGTTTTACGCGTTAGTTCACCAAGACATCAGCTGGATCCCAGGCCGTGATGATTTCGCACGCCTGGGACGAGAGCTTTGTGGATCTGCTGCTGGCCTTGCCTGGGGACCCGGCTGAGCTGTGTTTTCTTTCTTAGCTGAAAGAAGAAGGTTATGGGGGGCTTGAAAAAGGTGCATTCTTGGTACCGCAAAGCCCAAGTATTTGGCCGTTTTTGGAGATTTTGGATGCAAGTTGGAATTCACATTGCTTCATTTTTTTTTTCCAGTCCACTCACCTATTCTTGACTCATGGAACCGGGAGTTGTGACCCCAGCCGCCACTGCCGTCAAAGCTCACTGACTTGAGCGCAATTTGGATCAGAGAGTCCTCAGATCTAGTAGTACTCCGCGTCGACCCTCGCGTCAGCTATCTCCGCGTCATGGCATCCCCAGGCCGTCGCTTGTGATCTTCGTGCTCGTCTCGTTGGCGATTTGGCACGCGCCCTGGCGCCGCGCCAGCCATGCCCGTGCCATGCCCGTGCCATGGTGCCCACGGCAAGGGCAAGTGGTGGAATGGCGGCCGGCCCGGCAAGATGTGCCATGAATGCTCAACCAGATGGAGAACATCAAGTGAGCCAGCCAGACAGACAGCTTCTTCGGAGGTCAATGGTCATGTCATTCATGTCATCGGGATGGTGGTGCTTGGATCCAAACAGTTGCAACGGGCAAACAAGTGCCACCTTCAAGACAGGACGGGATGGCATCAGCTGGAACTACCCAGCTACCGCACCTTCGGAAAATTCAGGCCGTGATTTGTGATAAGTCGGGTACCAACTCCACAAGAACAGGGAGCTGATCTCAAAAATCTCGGAACAGTTGTCACCCCTTTTGGCAATTGGGTAAGGTTTCCGCCAATTTCTTGGGAAGTTCGACCAGTTGGCCGTTCAAGTGCCGTCGTCCCGGCGGGAGACTCAGCTTTCAGATCTTATGGGCAGGTACTCCCAAAAAACCTTAAAAAGAGAGTTCTCACCTCTGTAGCATGAAGTCAGATGTCGAGTGGCTTGACAGAAGAACCAAAATTTCGACAGGCGGGAGTGCAGCGTTTGGACTACATGGATCGAGACATCCAGGGCTGGACATCTGATTTGCAAGGTGACCTTAAAGTGTAGTTGGACCTGCTCCAGAAGATTCTTCCGAGGAGCATTCTATCCTCGAAGGAGTCATCCGGCCTATTTTCGAGTATGCTTTGAGGTCAGCTTGCAAATCTTGCCAAGCAAAATCTGGAGGACACAGCTTGGGGGGGCAGGCTTGAGCTGTGCAACGGGAGTCCCTCCATTGTATGCTTTGAATTCTCCGCCCATGCCGACAATTGCAACCGGAGTTATGATTCCCTGCGGCGCGGGCCTTGCAAGAGTTTCGATGCTCTGGTCAGAGTTGAGGAAGGAGCTTTGCTTATTCAGTCCGCAGAGAGTGCAAGAATTTTGAAAAAAGAGAGTTGAGTTGGATACATCAAGATGATGGTGATGCAAACGAAATTCGCAAACTCATCCAAGAAGACAGTGATGAGTGCAAGTATACTTTGAAGAGAACCTGGCACGTTTGGCCCAAAGATTTGAAGAGGAGGTAACAATCACAATCAATCACAAAGCTCAAGTAGCAAAACAAGTTGCGCGTTGCTGTAAGGAAGTGCCACATTTGTCTATGTGTTTGAAAGGCTTAGTGACAAAGACGCGGGTATGTTCAATCAAGCTGCGCCAATGTGGGAAAACGATTGCATTCGATTGCAGGACACTGGCAGGACGGTTAATTTTGAAATGAACAATTGATTCAAAACTGTTGAGTTCCAAATCCAACAAAACAAATGAGAAGGAACAATAGAGGTTTGTTCCCTTTAACCGATTACCCGACCGTTTCTATCTACTTAGTCGGGGTATGACAAAATTTGTGAGTCCCCATTTTGTCAACGGCACACGCCCGGCAATGCATTTGAAATTCATGTTGCAAGCATCGGCGAGTTTCCGTCCGACATGCATAACCCATGCACTTCTCCCCTTTCTTCCCTTCAGCGACCACAGGTGATTTGAGGTAGCAAGTCTACATTGGATCAGCACATCCATGAAATTTCGGCAATCTATCTTATGAAAGGTTTAACTACAGTATGTTAAACGTGGAACTTCACCATTTGAAATCTAAAATTGGGGCCATCCCATTCTACACACCTGGTGCCTCAATTTTCAGGTCGGTGGCGCCTCAAAAAGGGCCGTTGTGGGTTGGGAAACCCGGTGGTCATGGTTGGTGGCGTGCAAAAAAAGGATGGGGTTGGGGCTGATCATGCATGGAACCATTTTGATTTCGATTTGAAGCATTTTGAACCAATCAATTGGGAAAATTGCATGGGAAAATCGGAAAATCCATGGAATCACCAGGAATCCCCCGGAATCCCCAGACAGACTCCGCCCCTTTGGATATCAGGTCGCCGCAACTGCCCTGTACCAGTCCGAGGACCGCGGTTGGCCGGGCCCAAGTAGATGGTCCGACCGGGGCATCCCATGAGACTGAAACCGTGTCCACTGGTCAGCAGGAGAGTTTGCTTCAAATTCTGGCGCAGCCCTTGGAGTTGGTCAACCAGGTGCTGCCGGATTTTGTGGATCTATGATGGGATGATGTGGGATATACCCTGGGGTAAACGTAGAAAAAGATGTGGAAAAGCCACGAGTTCCCGTTCGGAAAATGATCTACTTAAGTAGAGGGTTCTCCATGTCTGTGTCAGTTTACAGGAGGGTAACAAAAATGAAGGTTTGGGCAGGAACAACCTAGATGTTTACAGATCTTTCCATTATGTTGGAGAATGTTTTACGTAGAATGCACATGGGAATGATGATCCCCAATTTTTCATATGCACATGTAAATACTGTATTTGTAATATGCTTGAGACAGCTACCAACCAGGAAAGAGGCAGAGCGTTTGACAGGGATTTTCCAGCTGGACATGACATTTTTTGCACTGGGGGCCTGGCTATAAACACACCAGTGGAACCAGTTCGCATGTCCATCATGTTTCGATCATATCCCAATTATATCCCCATTATATTCCCATGATATTCCCTGCTTATAACATTTTAAAACATATTATCCCATTTTATTCTATTTTCTCCACTGTTTTCCATGATTAGTGCGACTAGGTGATGGTCATAGCTTCGTACGTTTCGTCGCCAGGTACTTCGAGGTCGATCCCTGCTCTGCGTGCTGTCGACCGTCGACGTCTACGAGCGTCTCGGCGGGAAGTTGGGTCCCTTTTCTGACATGGAAAACGAGACGCACGTAGTGAGGAATACAATGGAATAACTGCATCAAAAAATGAAATACCTTTTACATCCTCATACTTATTCATGAGTTAGATTAGCGGCGCGGAATATCTGGAATATCAATATCCCCAGTACAGTTTTTATGTCATGTGTTTTTTTCCACTTACTAAGTGGGGGCAGGGATGCACATCCAAGCAAGGCCATCTATGATTAGCAAGGCAACAAGAGGCCCTCGTACCAGGTGTTCTGCATTGTTCTGTGCAATGTTTGCAGGGCGTTTTGAGTTTATAGTGATGACAAAAGTAAAGTTCCAAAGACTGCAACCACCAAAACTCTGGAGAGGTGTTTTCTGGAAGTTCAGAAACATGGGTTTTCCAAAGTTTTACCATGTTTTTAAATGCGGCCAAAAAGCAGTGTTTCCCCGGAAAGTGGCGCTGAAGATGGTTGAAACTTCACCTATACATGTTCAAATGAGTTTGTGTCCCTAACTTGACGACCAGCCGGTGAGGCGCTTGTGGTGCCTCTTTGAGATGCCAGGGAAACCAAGGGTCCGCTTCCATCCAGTCATGGGGTACCCCAAATCATCCAAGTAAAATGGATGACCATGACGACTATTGAAAGCCATGGTGACTTGGGGATCCCCCAGTTTGATTTTTTCATTGCTCATTTTTAAAAAAAAATAGTTTTTCCTTGCATGTTCAAGTTTGATGAAGGTTTAACATGGGCATGGGTCAATATTTGCGAGACCATCGGAATAAGGCATAAATATCCACTAGTGTGAAAGATTGTGAACGTCATAGTAGCATGGCTTGACCCATACCCGTTGATTTTTCATCCTACTTATGTCACTTTTATCCACCTTTTGCCCATCCTTTACCGATCTTTTATCCCCAAATGTTTCTAGGATCATGATCCCCAATTCTTCGCTATATTTTTCACAGGGGAATTGACCATCCAGACCGATTTTTTGGGCACTGCAAAGGTCTGAACCTGGTGAGACACACGGTGAAGGATCTTTGTTTGGGCCACATCGTCCCTCCAAGGACCCTGCATAAGGTGCAGTTCCAGTAGATAACTGGATAATCAAAAGTCTCGAGGTTCTATCCCACCCTTGTGGGGGCTAAAGTCCCAGAATATCCCATAGTGACTCTCATGACTCATTACATCATATTATAAGAAGGAAATATAAAGGATATAAAGAAAGCCGTGAATAACTATTGCTAACAAGCATTAACCCATATTACTTTTTTAATAACCCCTGGCCTGCAGCCCCAAAGATTGTTTCTGCGTGAGCCCAGCATCCTGGTTCCTCCAAGGTCCTGTGCTGTCGAGCTGGGCGTAGAGGCTGCGGATTCCTCACTGAATTGCTTCAACTTGGGGCCGGATTTGAAAGGTACCAGTAACTGGTTGAGTTTCACCCATTCAACTCTAAATGTATCCATGAAATAGACCCACAGTTATTTATAATTACTACTTCGTAAACCGCCTCTTTGAGATAGTTGTGGATCAGGTTTCTGAATAAATATAGGCTTCCAAAGTCATCCAAAACTGCTCCTGTTCAATATATGTTCAATGGGGACACCTGTGGTACAGGATCCCAATCTTGAGAAATCGTCAGATCGGTGGAGATTGCCGTGGCAGGTGAGCACAAGCCGAAAGCCCAAGGCTCGGTGGTGTGCCAGGACCATTGACTTGAAGAGAAATTGTGGAACATTGTGGAACAACGCATTACAGATATTGTACTAGATTAAGTTGTGTCTCTAGCATTTGGAGAACACCTTGTCGCAAGTTTGGGATATCAAGTTCAGTTTTCTATTGGTTCAAGTCATTGACTTTCCAACTTCGATGGTGACTCGATTTGAAACGACCATGGCTTGCTTAAACAACCTATCCCCCATGTTCAGCTGGAAAGTCATCATCGTCCAAGGGCTTGGAAAACAGGTGGGGAATTCTCCAGAAAACACAACGATGGGACCTGTGGAAAGCTGGACCCCTACATGGATCGCAAGATCGCAAATGATTCTGCCATTGTCATCGTTATTACCATCTGTTTATTTAATATATGCTGGAAAATCCTCTATTAAATAGAAGTTTTAACGGGAAAATCATCCATAGATGAGCCATGTTCCATAGCTATCTTAAATCACCAGAGGGTATCTGTTGGGTATTGTATCAAGATTACAATCTCATTCTCATTGTACAGGATATTTGGACAACCCATCCACAATCAATGTTGAAGCCCATGGATTCCGTTGACTTGGATGACAAAAAACTCCAAATTGTCCCTTGAATCAAGCCAGGTATTCAGATTTCAATAGCAAAATGTGTTTATTATCCATATATCATCATATATCATCATATATCCGTGTTCTGCCTTAATTTCGTAGGAACCCTTCCAAGAAAAGAACTATTGTAATGAAAATCCACTTCAAACAAATGGTACATGGTTTTTTATGACCACAAAAAAACCATCTACTGCAATTTCCGCTTCGAAGTAACCATCAGTTAACCCACCCCAACCCATCGAATTTCGGCAGGGCCGCGGCGCTTGGGCGCTGGACGAAGCCTTTCTAACGGCCTGTGGCAAGCCAGTGGAGACTTGGCAGCTGGAGGGGATTTCTTGGATTTCGGCGAGTTCACCAAGAAAAATGGTGGGACACTTGGGATTTAAGCAAGGACAAATGTGATTTGACACATTTTCATGGATGATTTTGGTGATTGGATGGAGTTTTATAGGCAAATACCGATTTTAGCCCACCAAAATGGGGATTTTAGCAACAATAATGGTGGTATAGTGGAGATTTAGCGGTGGGATATAGTTAAGATTTTTAGGACTATCCAGGGCTCCTGAGATGTGCAAAAGAGAGATGTTTTCTGATCCGACCCTGCTCACTGGCAAAGTGGTTTGGAGGATAATCCAATGCATGGCATAATACATATACATCATTCTAGATACGTGTATATGCAAACCCGGAAATTCAGAAACTCCAAGAGCCTGTGTTTGGGTCGGTTTCTTCTTTACCCTCCAGTAAAATTTAGCAGTTTGCGAACTGGAAGCCCTGGCCCATTCAGTTCGATGATTTACTGTTCTTTACCTCTGGGCTTGACCCATGGCTGCGATGAGCACAGTGACTATGCATGATTAGCACGTGTCATTTAACGTCATGACTCATGACAAACAAAAAAACATGTTTGCACTTGCATGACAGAAATGCTCCCAAGATTCTTGCAGCAAAAAGATATGCCCGGTTTTGATGGCAAACTATGTTTCTGGCCCTTTTTAGACTGAAATATGCCTGCGGGTTGTTTATCCTTTGGTAATTTCATACAGCTATGGAAAATCACCATTGAAAAGCAATCTCCATACAATGAGAGATACTATCAATCTTCTAATCCAACCATAGTATACCACAATCAATGGGAAATGGATCCTCAAAAGTTTGCTTGATCGGATATTGTGCTTGGATCAATAACTGGCTCGAGCTAGTTAATCCAACCACAAGTATCACAATGAATGACTCATCCAACCATAGATCTGATATAGTTTAGTTGAATTCCCTAACTTCTGTGATGGTCGATGGTTCATAACAAAATATGAGAAGAGTTAGATATGAGAGAGGGTTTCTAAAAAATTGGAGGTACCCCTAGATCATCCATTAAAAAACATAGGCTTTTGCACTCAAAAAAGCCATCCATTTTTTGGGTTACCTCCATGGAGGATTCGAGGCCATCTCGCCCAGGACTCCTCGGCGGCACAATGCGGTGAGGGGCCAATGGGCCGCGATGGAGAGCGCTACGAGCAGGCGAGGCTTTGCCGTGGATCCAGACCTGGAAACATCCTATGTCTGGGAGGAAGATTTACTTACTTTAGATGAATAGGAACTATGGATTGAAATCGTAGGGTTGAACATGGACCAAGTTCAGGAAAGGCTTGTGACTTGCACAGCTACTATATTATTATTATTATTATTGTTATTATTATTATTACTAC
This sequence comes from Symbiodinium sp. clade C Y103, assembly GCA_003297045.1. Taxonomy (NCBI): domain Eukaryota; class Dinophyceae; order Suessiales; family Symbiodiniaceae; genus Cladocopium; species Cladocopium sp. clade C. Next base: position 75,975 of record BGPT01001168.1, on the reverse strand, counting down.
TATTATATATATATATTAATATGTATATATATATGTATATGTTGTACTGAGCATTCAAGAGTCTTACTTTCTTGTTTCACTACGTGTATGATTTGGAGTGATAAGTCTATTGAGAAATGATGACAAGGAGCCTGCATGTTGTTGTGTCTTAATCAATGTAGTATGGCCCCCCGAGATATTGTGGCATTTTAAGGAGGACATGAGAATGTCCCTTAAGTTCCACTCCTGGTATTGTTCAGATGTTCCAGATTCATCAGAGTTTTTGACAACAGGGGCCCCCAGAACATTTGCTAGACTTCCCTGCGTTGGGTGTCAGCTTGCTCATGTCATTGCTTGCGGTGGTCTTATTTCTCGTTGTCAACCGGAGGTCAGTGGATAATCCCATCATGGTTGCTTCTATGTACCTGGTGCCCTTGAACCCTACAACAAGCAAAACCAGGGTCTGGGCAGTCTTAGCCTCTACAAAATGGAGGGTCCAACTGTCCAACCTCCACAGATGGTTCTATCATCATCATCATCATCATCATCATCATCATCATCATCATCATCATCATCATCATCATCATTTTTTGTGTTGCTCTAGGCTCTAGCCATATACATCCATATACACACTGTTTTGTTGGGTTTCGATGAGTTTAGTGACAGTTATCCCACTTGAGCAGGGGATCGCTCGAGGCTTTGCGGCGAGCTATTGAAAGCACGCCCAAGAGTTACGAGGGCATCAATCGCGCCGTCGGGAGAACCCAGGCAATGCCGGCTCTGCAGCACGACTTCGGTGAAAACGGCTACAGCATGATGAGTATTGTATATGGGATGATGTTGAGAAAATCAATGGATGAATGATGCACAACTATGATCCCGCTCACAATCAACATTTATCTTCTGGTTTCGTACCTGAGATGACGATTTTGAGGGACAATCATACCTCAAAAGGGCTAAAAGGACAAGACTGAAGATGAACTTCAGTTGTGTTTTGGAGTCGCGGTGGCGATAAGAACCAATGTCTTTGGCATGACACTTTATAATCAAAATGGCAGTGCATATGGGAATGTTGTGTTCCAGCTCGAGATATTGACCACATTGCCGCACAACAGTGCCTTTTTGCTTGAACTTGGCTACACCTCCAAATGGATATGGGGGCCAACGTCGGAAACCCTGGGGAACACACATGTTGGTCATGTTCAATCATTGCTTAACAGATCTTAACAGCATTTAATATGTTCTTTTTGGATCTTTTTGGGGAGGATGCAGTTTTCACTCATGATGCAGCAAACTGGGGGTATGAAAAAGTACATGCCGTATCCCATTCCTCTCCCTAATCTGGGGGTATGAAAAAACCATTGCCCATGAAGGGAACATTGGCCATGATCTCCGAAATAACAAGCAGGCAAGCGGCGAGGCAATGATTCTAGCTTTCGAAAATGCTTGATTACCCTTTTGTAAACTTGTAATTAAGCATTCAAACCGAAAATCCATGGACCTCATTCTTGTGTGAGGGAAATCACCTTGAAATTGGAGTTTCATGGAGTGTCCATTAGCAAGTTTGCTTACTACTAGTAGTAGTAGGTACTATACACAGAATGACCCCTTGCCATTTGAGCAACCCGAATTTGTCATATAGGTATAGTTATGTCCAAGACTGCCTATATAACGTTCCTGCATACAATTTGTCTTTTGGGAAGTCTATCGCGAAAGGTTCATTTTGTGCTGCCGACCTAGTAGTTGAGAATTGCTATGTTTGAGTGATAGAACCATCCTAGGCAAAAAGGGAACTGTCCATCATCAAATCATGTTGATTGATGACCTCCGGTTTATTTTGTACAACTGTTTGTTTTTCGGAATCCCATGTATTTTCTCAGGAAAGCAAAGGGTGTGGCTTTTGTTAATGTCCGTTCTTAAGGTCGAAATGGCCCGCCTCACCTCGCTCAACAAATATCGGGAGCCTTTTGCTGGTGAAGTTGGAGCTGTTGGGTTTAGGGGATCACGACCAAATACCCAAGAAACATGGTAAAAGTATGGTAAAAGCATGGTAAAAGTATGTAAAAGTACTAAGATTATTGAGTAAAACACCATTGAGTATCAGTACTTGAAAGGTCTCGGTCTAGGTATGTATGATGATACGTTCACACTCAAAGCAGGTGGGATCTTAGCAAGGAACATGGAAACTTGTCCAGTACTGCATCCAGAAAGATTGGTCTTTGAATGTTTTTCATATTTGACTAGCACAAAATCCAGCCAACTTTTCACGAGCATGCGCTTCCAAAAGATTTGACCCTCAATTGACCGCAGGTTGCCCTCATTTAGATAGGCTTAATCAACCCCCAAGTTTATCATATATATATATATATTATTCGACATCATGTCACGAAAAAGATCAGGCTGTCTACATGATCTGCTATCAAGCCTTATTAGTTTTTGATGGTGATTCCTAGCCTTTTAAGCACAGAATGCAATCTTCTTGGGGAGGTTCCAACCTCAAAAGCTCTTGCTCTTGGGTATGGATTTCTCCTGATATGTCCAGTCAATTTTGGAAATCGATCCAGAAATGTAGCCTGATCTAATCAAGCAGCAACAGCCTAGAGAAAGTCATTCCTTTGGTTGCAGTTTGTTACAGCACTGTTTACTTTCCTTTTTTCCTATGCTCCCGGAATCTGCCCAAGGGAACCTTGGTAGGAAACCTGATGTCTGGTTGGTCAATCCATATTGTTTCCTGCTGTTTCTCCCCACCAATCCATGGATATGATCATTTTCCCACGTTCTTTTTGAAGGTCCCAAAGTTTCAACATGTTTCAACACATTCATCATGTGGGTCACCAGCTTCGAGGAGCAGCTCTGTGGGGGTGGCTGGAGCACCACAGGCATCGGCAAGCAGTACTCGGACGCACCTTGGCGAATTTCCGGTGACCTCACTGAAAAAAGACCTCACTGGAATCGTGGTTGGTACCCTCTGGTATACAAAAAATTATGGAACATCACCATTTTTGATGGGAACATCCACTATTTCTATGGCCATTTTCAATTGCTATCTAACAAATTACCAGAGGATAATGGGAAATCACATTGGGATGGCCTAAATTTATCAGCTGAAATATGATCATTTACCTAGAAAAAATGTCAGAAAACACATCACTTGAAATTCAGAAACGATAATCATCAACCTTGGTCAACGTTAAAACTGAACTGATCAGTCAAAATCAATCGAGATACTGAGCAAACGCAGGAAGTGAAGTCCGTTTTTTCCCGCCGAGGTCATCGGCGAGATTTGCATGCGAATTGGCATCCACCAGCCGCAGACTTCCCCGACGCCAAAACTACCCATGAGGTGCGATCATGGCTGTGTGGTTATGACTGGTTATGTGGCGAATCTATAAATCATGGTCCTTAGGTCATTGCATCTTCTTACAGTATAGCTAAATAGGTGCTAATAGTGTTCAGCCACGAAGAAAAAAAAAGGGTTCCTTTCATAGGTTGCTCTTCCAATATCCTTGGATTCCCTTCATCTTTTCTGATAAAGGAGACAGGATATGGGCTATTGGATAGGATTCACTGTCCCGTTCTCAAGCTGTGTGGCAAGGGAACTTCTATGGTGAGGCTCAGAAGTCGAGACTAAACACCAGTACCCTCTGACTCTAGCTATTTAAGATAGATATGATATGGAAAATGACCCGCGATCTATAATGATTTCTGATGATTTCTGATGATGTGTGATTATTTCTGATGATTTACATTAACCTAATTCAAAATGGTGATTTTCCACGGCTATGTTATACAATCAGAGGGTATATTCGATGGGATTGGCTCAAAATTATTGTCTTTAATGATCTTTAATGGTCTATAGTGAATGGTCTAATACGACAGTACAGTACATATACAGTTTTTAAGATTGGAACAAATATGACTACTATCATCATTTATTATCTATAATTCCAAAATTGGCACAATCAATAGTTATGATTTATGATATTAAACATAGCAAACAAAAATTGTGGCTGAGCTACCCAGAGATTTAGACCACGGCAGGGATTCAGGCTGATTGCATCCACAGTTCAAAAAAAACAAGTCGATCAAAATCCCCTCCCATCCCATCTCACTGCTGTGAAACACCCCAAAGAGTAGTTCTCCAGTGGGGGTGAGGCCTCATTTTATCTATTGGATTTTACTGAGGTTTTCAGTTTGTTTTTTAATTCCAACGTGGCATAAAAAAAATGTGATCTGAAAGAAACCTCCCATTTGGGGATGACGAAAAGAATGTACCGCCCATTTCTGGTCATATTGGGGAGAGTTTATGATTGGGTTTACCACATGTTACATATATATATATATATGCATAGTTATTCTATGTTATATTCATAATTTATGTACATATCATATATATATATATGTATATATATATATATAATAAGGAACTTGATGATCAACCAGGGGACGTAGCGATACCCAAAGTTTCCGGGCCGTGGTGGTCCAGTAACTGGATGTGGTGAATTGCTGGCTAATCACATTATAAATGACTCATATATATGGTACCCCTATGGTTATTTAACAGTTCGCCATGGAAAACCACCATCTTTAATAGGTAAATCATCTATAAATCATCTATAAATCATCTATAAATCATCTATAAATCATCTATAAATCATCTATAAATCATCTATAAATCACTATTTCATAGGTACATCATCTATAAATCATCTATAATTGGGCCATGGCTTCCATGGCTGTGTTAGTCATAACCTACCGGGTAGTTGATGCTGGGGATACCATCCTGACCTTGTTGATATGTGTTGATTCTCGAGATTTTTTGAGCCATTGTGATTTGCCCAGATCTGTGATTACCCTCCAGTAACTAACAGTTTGCTATTGAAAATGGCCATAGAAAGTTCGTGGATGTTCCCATTGATAGCATGGTGATTTTCCAGTTCGCTATGTGGCTGTTTACCAGAGGGTATTTGATATTATTTGTGTAATGCACCAAGATGAAAAGATCTTCGGGTCATGTGGTAGATAAGCCCATAAACATCTATGTTCTGAAGATGTTTGAAACTTCACTAGTCTCCAGACAACTCCCAAAATGTCATTGTTTATTCATCCATTCCCCCTCAAAGACGAAACATAGGCGCCAAACAAAACTCTGGTTTAGTCTTGGATTTGCCAATTTTGCAGCCCCATATTATGGGGGATATATATAATGTTATAGGGACAGGATTTTGGAGTTTTGCACATTGCACACCTTACTTACCAGGTGTCCCTCCTTGAGTCGGTCCTGACTCGCCGTTTTTTTCTATGCCAGTGACTTGTCTCAGCTATCTGCAGCTGAAAGTGTCAAGCATCAAGGGTCGCGGAAGTGAAACGAAACCAACTTGGAGTCAATGTTCTATGACTAAACCAAGGGCTGGTTAAGGAAAATTCGACATGTATGGGTCCAAACCCCTCATCCGTCATCCCGGAAAACCCTTCATTTTGTGACTGTCATCTGGGGTATGGTTGTTTGACCCGTCCCCTGGATATTGTTTTGGAACATGGCTTGAAATCGGAAGCTTAGAAAAATAGCTATAATGCTATAGTCAGAGGGCTACCTATCGTTTTTTTGGTCCATGTTTTTTGCTTACTGTATCTACTGGGCCCTACTGTTCAGCGCGCATTTGAACTCTTGTTGCATTTGACCAAGCGTAGCGGCCTGCCACGGAAGCCAACCGTCGCCGTCAACGTTCGAGAAGTCCTTTCTGCGTCGGACTGTGACCTGTTTTGCGTTCGGCTTGCCGTGCAGAACTCAGAATGGATGCAAATGAGACTTTTTGGGCCGCCTGGCTGAGTGGAGTACAGTCTGGGGATCTCTGTTTTTTTTTTCCGGTAGCATCTACAATCGGGGGTTGGTATGGATGGTATTGCTCCTATTTGGGACTACGTAAAATGACTGCCAAGTTCCCCGAATATTGTTTACCGGAATGTCATTCAGATAGAAACCCTGGTTTGGTATTGGATATGTTCATTTTTTGGGTCCATATGGTGGTATTCCATATTAGGAGGATGGGAGTAGTTTCAACTGTTTTTTGGCAGCAGATATGAGGATGCCACCAGAATGGCATGATGATGGTTTGTATTTTCTAAAAAGGCGATCAAAGCATTGAACCCCAAAAATTGAAGCTAGATGTTGGAGGACTAATTAGTTAAGCCTTGACTGTGCTAGTTGGGTCGCAAGCAGCAATCAGAATTGAAATAAGGAATCACCTCCTAAAGTATCACTCCCCCCCAGAAAAAAAAGGGTTCTGGATGCTGGCGCTGGGCTATAGCAATGATGACCTGAAAAGGGCCAGGTTTAAATTGCTGCTTCTGCTGCACCCGGACAAAGCGCAGCTGAAACCCGAAGTGCATGGCCAGGATGTGATCGATCAGGTGGCGCAGGCCTACCTGGTCCAAGATCGAGCCTGGGACGTGGCGAGGGCGAGAGCCGCCAATGCGCCGGACGAGGAGGAGGACATATGGCTCCCTGGCGTATGGTTCCGCTGCGCCAACCCGATGTGCGCCTCTATGTCGAAATGGGGGAGCTTCTGCAGCAAGACATGCGGTGACGGGTATATCAGATCACAGTACTGGTTTGTCCGAACTGGTCGCACGTGGTGCACTTGCTACCATGGGCTGCAGACGGCCATTCCTGCGTGGATGGAGCTTGGCCTTGGGAAGACGTGGGCGTGGATACCTCCTTGAAAATAATTCCCGAATTTCCCAATCTTCCATAATCTTCCATAATCTTCCATCGAAAATTCGTCGTTCGTTCGTTGAATTTTCGCTGTTGACCTAGCGGCTCAAGCTTCGCAACGATGTCAGAAGCCCCCGGACATGCGAGGGATGATGGCGAAGAAGCAAATCCAGTCGTAAAGGTGAAACAGAGAGCACGTTTGGTGTTCGGCGAAGGAGAAGTTTCTGGCTGTAAACAAGTGAAGAAGGACAAGCAGAACAAACAGCCTGAGCCGAGCAAGGAGTCCAAACCTGAGAAAGGCAAGCAACAGTCAAAAGAGGATCGAAAGTCAAAGGGCGCTGAGAAGTTGAAGGAGAAAGACTCAGTGGCGACCCGTGAGGTTTTGGTCCAACGTGCGAAGAGTTCAAATCTGAGCATACCAATGAGCAAGTTGGTGCGTGCTGAGTATGTCGTCAGTGGAGCAGACAAGTTCTACTTCAAGTACATGCTGGCTTTGACAGATACTGGCACACAGAAGTCGAAGATGAGGACGATTCCTTTCGTCATTGGCCTCAATGACACAACCGCAGGAGCGGCTTTGAGGACGAAGGCGGTCATCACGGACAACATTCCCGTGTTGGACCCAGCGGCAGGAGTTACGTCAGACTTCAGCTTTGACCAGAAGAATGAGCTCTTGTCAAGGCTCAATCAGATTGAAATGACAGAAGCACGCGCTTCGACGCGTCTGTTTTCTGGAACGCACAAAGTTCAGTTGCCGACAGGTGATATGATCATCACAGCTGTCTATCATGCCCAGAGGAGCAACGATATTCCAGCAGACCCAGCACCTGGAGTTCCACTTCAAGGAGATGGTTCTGTGACGGACAGTCGGATGCTGATGACAGCAAATGAAATGCTGGAACATATGAGCAGTTTGCATCCCCGCGAGGGGGCGATTATGATGACAGGCTATGTGTTGGGAGTCGACTTCGACACCATTCGAACAGCCTCAATCGACATTTGTCGAGGTGCAGCTCTGAATGCAGCGGCATGGGTCTTGGCGATCTATGAGCCGTTGAGGGAGTTGTACGTGGCACCAAGGACTCAGGGACAATCGGTGTACTTTCGTGAAATTGAAGTACGTCCAGAGTTTGCAAGTGTGGACGCGATGGCAGTCTACCTACGCAGCAGTATCTTGAACTGGCACTATGGACTTCTGATGAATACAGATTTCCAGACTGGTTTGAGGGACAGTATGCTGCAGGATTACCAAGGGAAGAACGCCATGCTCCGAGCAGTTCGTTCGGATACACTGGTTTGCATGCTGGATTCATCGATCACGGTGCTGAACATTCCAGTTGTGGACAGTTTCATCACCACCCAGGACAGTCCAGGAATCGAGTTATGCTGCATGGATGGCGTAGAGGAGAATGCGAAGATCACAGCAGTGGCACTTCCATTCAACTACGTTTTCACAGATGCAGTTGGATACCCAGCAGGCCTTTTAGCCTTGCGGCTTGGCTTGAGCAGGTACAACAATCAGGCAATGCTGGCTATGCGTGGTCGCACGACGGCAGAGATCTACAGGAACTATCTCGAGAAGTTGCGAGATGATGCAGCGACTATGAGGAGCAAGATGGGCGCACAGCCTATCTCGAAGTCTTGAGTAGCTTCAGCAGTAGCTTGAAAACCAGATCTTCCGCTGACAACAATCTTTGTGGTCAAAAGGAAGCACTACTGGGGTACACACTTTCATGCGGGACACGCTTTTTAGTGTTAACATGATTTGTGTATATACATACTTAATATAGTGTGTTTCGCTTTATAACTGCTTAGTATCAATATTGAGTAAAAATACGGTGTAATGAAATGTGATTAATATATTAAAATGGTATTATATTGTGATGTATTCTACATGTTCTGTATAAGAATTATGATCTTCATGACGGTTCTATCTTTTTTGGGGGGGTGCTACACGCGCAGAAAGAAGAGCAGAACCGACATGATGCCATCTTGCCACCTCATGCTGCTACTCCAAAGGAGATTTTTTCGAATTGGCATATTGCTCAACCCTGGGAACCACCAGACATGGGTGTAAACCACGCTGCCTGTTCTTCCTGGGGTCCCCAGCTCAGCTCCCTTTTGTTGAGTTGGATGCAATTGGTTGTTTGGCCGCATGCTGCACCTGACAATGATCCAGGAATTTCTTGGATGGAATTGGCTGTCTCTTTCATGCTTTGGTCACAATGTATCATACCTGTAAAGCGTAAGTGTGATGATAAGACTGAGAGATTAATCGCTTGTCAATCTTGGGATGAAGCTGCGTTACATGGTCTGACTCTTGCAGAGCTGGGTCACACGATGTCAATCTGGACAGGATTTGGCCTACCTATGGGCATGGATTTACTAAGGGTTTGTATAAGCTTGGTGCCACTTCACAACCTGCGGGATTTTTGGTGAGACCGAGTTGTCCGGAACAAGCAGCGATGGTGACGATCTTGCATGCGTATGTTAGACAACATCATTCCTTCACAGCATTGCCAACCTTTGATAACTTTCAGTGCATTTCTGTTTTGCAGGGGCCGTTTCCTGAACCATGGTCTTCTAAGTTGAAATCTGTTAAGGCGTTTACCAAAACAAGACAATGGAGAGCTGCGCCGGTGGCACCTCTCCGATGAGCTGCATGACTTTTTCTTTGACATCTTCGAACAACATCGTGGGACGGTGTACATACTCTGTGAACCTCCAACAGTCCAAATACTGGCTGTTGGCCCTCTGACTCGAGCAAAAGGATGAATTATAATGACCTCACTGTGACGTCACTGGAATGATGGTGAATGGCACTGGAAATCCCCTATTTATAGATGATGTTCCCATTTAAACGCCAAGTTATGGGGGATTTCCCTTTGCCATGTTTGATTACCGGAGAATAAGACTATGTAATTCATTGGTGCCCTAATGACACCCAACGAGACAAGCCTGGAACGGGGCCCAACCCTCATCTGGAAGGAGCTAAGCAGTTACAGTATTGTTTTTCTTAAAATGTGGAAAGTTGACAAAACAGATAAACCTGGATTTCTTAGGATCCTTTTTTTTGGGGGGGGGGAATCCGTTTTTTGTGGAGAATTCATGGCGATGGTGATGTTAAAAAGAAAGAGCAGTCGTTGATGACCGGCCAAGGATGTATATCGGCGCCTGGGCCAGCTACACGAGCAGGAGGTGAAGGAGTTGAAGAGCAAGGCCCAGTGGCCGGGAGATCGCTGTGGCAGATTCTGAACAAAATCTGCTTCGTTTTTGCGTTTCACGGGATTCCATCAACAACAATGGTGGTATTTCTGGTGACATGGATGGTGGTGCCCTAGTTTGCTTAGCTAGGTTTGCATTGGTTTAGTTCAGTGACATTTCACTCGGGTTTCATGTGGACAATGATAGGTTTACCGAACTTGGAATTGACCAACAAACATGACTGGGGGGGGGGGCACCACCTAGAAGTGGAAAACAGACGATGTTGATAGTGCAAGGTGCAAGGGTTCATATTGGGCCATGAAATATGGGGAAATCTCGGGATGTATAATGATATATAATGGTATACCCTCTGGTATATTAACATAGACCCTGAGAATAGCTATTTTTAGAGGAAATTAATCTTCCAATCCCTATCTGCCAAGGTCTATATTAATTTACCGGAGGGTATATATAATATGAAATACATTGAATGACATTGAATTACTATCGAGCTCAAAAATCATTGTTGCTCAGCTTATCTAAAATTGGCCATGTGGGGGAAACCACTTAGATCACCAGTGATGTTTGTCGGGTTCGATACCTGAAAATCGATGGCCATTTGGGGGTATACATCTCATTTTTTGACGAACCCATTTGGGCGTGACGTTGTCAGAGAGAAGATAAAGATGATAGAAACATATAGACACGATGACGATCATGATCCATTAAGTCCATTGTCTTCCATGATCACTACTGATCATTATCACGATAATAATGATCACGATAATAATTATCATGGTGACATGGTGATCCTCTTATTCGCAAGAAAATAACATGATTATCATTTAAACATCTCGCCACGTTCGAAGCGTGTCTCTCTATTCATTGGATTGGCTTCAGGGAACGTCTTAACCGGAAACCATGGTTTTTACCATCAAATATAGAGGTTTCCTGTAAAATGTTCCCTTGAACCAATCCAAGAAACCTCTATATTTGATGGTAAAAACCATCTATATTTGTTTACCATCTATAGTGGTTTCAACCAATCCAATGATCTATAGAAAACGAACCACTCCTCCAAGCTCTGTGGGCCAGGTTTCGGAGCTATCTTCGGCTCCAGTTGTCTCACAGACCTTGGATGGGGCGGTGCCATACAGCCAATCCAGTGATTTCACTGCTGCTTGGACAGATTCACCACCTGGGGTCGAACATGAAGGACTAGCTGAAATTTATGATCGAATATATGTATGGCAAATTTTGATGAAGAAAATAGAAGAAAATGATGGTTTACCATCAACATGAAATGATGATTCAACATCTAGGTTCCCCTCTATTTTCGGACAAAACCATATACTACCTGAGTTTATCCCAGGACTATTGGGACTGCAAAGGTGCTTGGATGTTCATCATAGGAATCATCACTGCCTCATGATCATGGTTACCCCACTTCTCAATGATATGCTATGGGATTTCCACTGGCGTATTCACCACTTGCGAGATTAGATATTAATCATACAGTAGTCACATGAATCCAGACACAGCATCATTTGCCTGGATTTCCGGTTTGTCGATGAATTTTGTCATTTTCCCAATGGGAAATCCCCTACTGTACTTGGCGAATCTATAGGGAAGCTTTTTGCGGTTCCAAAGCCACATTTCCAGATGATGATCCACAGGGGAAAGTTTGATACTCTTTGGGTGAATTGCAGCAACCTGGCAGGGAAGACCTCAATACATCCAAGTTGGTACTTGAGCATCAGGGCCCACCCATATTCCATGATCCTGCAAAACCATGGTTTCGGTTTCTGTAGAAGATCCACAGCTAAACTCTCCGTGCTGGGATCCCTCCAAAAATCGAACTCTTTCGAATGATCTTTTGAGACCAGCACCATGGTGAAAATGCAAAAGAAAGAAGCCCCAATCATACTGGGATACCTGCGATGTTTCAATTGGATTTGTGCGGCAAGTTTTTGGTGATAATTCCATAGAATTCCTAGCTGTTTGCTGGCAAAAGCCTCAAAATCTGATGGTTGATCGTTATTTTGTCAAAGTGATCACTCTGCAGACTGAAATTATCCCAGGATTCAGGAACCAGAAGCAGGTTACCAACACGTTGCCCTCTGGGAATTCAACAGTTTGCGAACTGGAAGCCATGGTCCATTTGGAAATTTAGTTCAATGATTTACCGATTCAACATGGTGATTTTTCCATGGCAAACTGTTAAACAAACCGCCTCAAGGAAAGTACTTGTACTTCCAGAGCTGGAAGCAAAGTCCGCTTCATTCGGCCACTTGGAGTTGGGTCTGGGGCTGGGGATGGAAAATATGTGTTTTTTTTTTAAACAAAGTTGGTCACCCATGCTAGATCTTCGTATTTGACCCTCCCATCTCCATCTGATTTTTGGCGAATTGTCATATGATCAAAGGAAGTTTAGTTCGAAAACGTCCGAGTTACGGACGATTGTCATGGCTAGCATTCCCACCATCATGTCAACCACATCATCATGTCAACCGCATCATTATGTCAACCACCCATCTATAGTTGGGTGTAACAGTTCCGGAACGTGTGAATTCACCGGTGAAAAGCACTCTTCGTCGCGAAACCCTGTGTTTTTTGCGGGTCATGTGGCTCTTGGGGTCGCCGAAGTAGGATCTGTTTCCGCGGTTTCGCGCCTCGATCTGGGAAAGTCGTCGACAAAAAGTGCTTTGGACTGTGGTGAGAGCTCGTTTTGCATTTCAAAATGTTAAAAAGTGAGGTGCGCGGAGCACTTTTGGAAAATGAGGTCGGCTAAAAGTGCACAGGACTGTATAGCGAGGGCTCGATTTCACATGAAATTCGTTAAAGATTGACGACGCTGGAGCACTTGTGGAAGATGAGATCGGCAAAATGTGCATCAGACTGTAGCGAGAGCTAATGCACGCACTATATTCTCAAGTATTCATGCTTGGTTGATTTGTTTCTTTCACCAGCCAATGTTCCGTGAACCGACATGTTTAGCCACTATCGAAGTAGCATGAAATATCCAATATAATATGGGTCAAACATTCTGCTGATTTACTGTACCACTGATTGCAAACCACTGACATCATCCCAAAATGGTTCCTCTTCTTTGCGCATTTGGGACACTTAGGGCTCCACAGTCTTGACCCCACAGCCAGAAAATGATCAAAGTTGGAGAAATACCGACCTATACAAGATCGGACCCCTCCAGTTATGTTTGTAGGTTTACAACACCAAGTATAACAAAGTATAACTCTATTCATCTATATTCTAAAGTTATATGCGCCATGAACATCCATGAACCAAAGTTATACCAGCGAACTGAGCGCACTTTGTTATCGCTTACAAGGTGGCACCCACCTTGTAGAAAGATGTGCCTGGCCCCAGAAAGATGAAATTTAATGATTTCAAAGGTGATGACGGGCTGTGGAGTTTGCTATCCGGTGATCATCAATGTGTTACAACCCAAAATATATATACCCAGTTCATTCGAGCGACAATGAGACGTGACCTAGATTCTAAATAATGAAATTCCAGACCAATCACAAGTAGCACCATTTTTTCCTGATTTTTTTCCTTGTGATCTTGGCGCCCCTGCGCTTGCAGCAATGGAGGCCACCAGAGATCACTCCCCCGGAGTTTGCGACGCATCTTCCGGACAGTCCAGAACACGACGACAACAACGACTCGCCCTCCGCTGGTGTCACCCAAAGCCACTGGGGTTTCGAAAACACCTGGAGATGTTACCCTTGGCCCTGTACCCTGGGTGATCCTGAAAATATGTTGGGAAATGATGGAAGTGGACTAAGTGGATGTTCATCTCTTCAAAGATTGTCCAGTTGTTGGCACGATTGTTGTGGTTGTGTTGAGGGTCAAAAACCGTGGAAACTGTCCAGTTCATGCCGGAATTCGACGATCTCCAAGTAACCAGACTTGGGATGACCGTATCAACCCTGGTTTGATACTAGTAAGAGACTCAGTCAATGATCGGTTATTACACAAGTATGACCATATCATACCCACTACCCTGCAGTAAACTAACATAGCTATAAAACATTATAAAACATTGAAATTACAAGTATGACCAAATGATACCCACTAGCCTCCAGTAAGCTGACATAGCTACTTGTACAAAGCATTACCCGAGTATAGACCATTTACCTATCAAAGTTACCTATCAAAAAGCATGCAAAAACGGCAAAAACGTCAATAGCTATGTTAGTTTACCAAAGGGTACCCACCTAGACATAAAGTTCTTCTATATTTGCATATTCTTTTAAACTTGGCAATTTTCGACGCTAACCGGTTCTTCAAAACTTCGAGTCCGGTTGGTTGATAATCCATGAACTCGCTATCCGCATGAATCGGTGGCATTTTTTGGTACCTCCAGAGGGTTTTGATAAACGTCATCGAATTGTTGAATACTATGGACTTTGGAGCCAGACATGATCAGTTGATTGGATGATAGGAGAAAAACAGTTTCAAACGCCTCGCGTTTTCAGTCTTCGGAGCGTTTGTGTCCGGTGATGGGTAGAAAGCGGGATTTGACTGGTTTCATGATTGCATCATATCCCATCTGATCATCTTCAGCATCCCTGTGACGAGCCGCCCCAGTTTTTTCTGAATCCGTAGATCCGGTACGAAACCAGGGTAAGTCTCGTAGACGGGGGGTATTTAGGATTTAGGTGGAAGACGGGGGAGAGATTCATCGGTTCTGTTGCAATTCAATGGCATTGTTTTGGAATTGGTGCAGTCCTGCAATTCCAGTCATTTTTGGACTTGGACAACCGATACGTAACCCTTATCATCCTTATTGAGTAGTATGTATGATATGATTTGTTTCTTTGAGCTGCAATCTGATTTAATGGTATACCGTATACCTTTCATGATTTACCCTTCGGTAATCAAACATGGCAAGTGGACATCCCCCATCGATGATTTTCTCTACAATACTCCATGGCGAGTTCGGGGATTTTCCAGCGCACGTTCGAGTGCCAGAGGGTAAGTAATGATTTGCCTGGTTACCCTCTGGTAAACATACAAAAACTATGGAAAATCAACATAAATGGCAATTTTCAATAGCTAGGCTATGTTAGTTTACCAGAGGGTAATGTTGCTAATCAATCCCCAGTTTTATCCCCAGTTATGATTACTGATGTTACTGATGTTATCCATCTCTTTCAACCTCAACATGTCAGTTATCCTCCAATAGATGATTTTCCAAAAGACGGGCCCTGTTGCCGTTGGTTGGTTATGAAATTTGGCGTATACCACCTGGTTTCATTTGGGTTTGGAAACTACACCATAAATTCGGAATACCGATTGGAGATAGGGCTGTGGTTCCTTGGCTTGTTGGTTACATCCATGCTGCATTCCAGTGAGACTGAGGTCGCACACGTGACAAGGAAAAGGCGTCGTCTTTCTATCTTCCCAGTGACGCGATGCGACGCGCGGGGTGGGTTGAAACCATCGGTTTCAATGGGGAGTTCAGCAACAAAAATGGTGGTTGTTGATGGGCATTTAGATTGATGATAGATATATCTGGAATAATGGATGGTGCTCCAGCTCGTTTGCTAAGATGGTTGAATTTATCCCCATGAATTTGTTGGATATATCTACCATGAACCACAGGTGTAGGGATATAACTCCTAGTTTGTTGGTACCTTTGTTACCTAAGTTGGCAGACATAACTAGTTCAACTTGGGTTTATGATGATTATAGCCATAGTTGCATGAGTTGCATGGGGTTCCCAAGCAGAGGCTTCTTGAAGGCGGTTTCCTGCACCAGGACGGAGGAAGCGCATCCCAGGAGTTTTTTTTGTGACTGATGACCATATGAAATACCCTCTGGAACCAACATAACTATGGTAAAGCACCATTTTTAATGGGAAAATCAACTATAAAGACTATAAATGGCAATTTTTAATAGCTATGTTAGTTTACCAGAGGGTACCCAGTTGAGAATGTGTCATGTTGTGCCATGTTATGTCATGTTATGCCATGAATGGTCCTGAGATGCGCATCCAGTTCTGTTGGTGTAGCGAAACACCATTATATACATGCATATAAATACATTTGAAAAACATGTCTATATATATAAGATTATATAAGTTATATAAATACAATGTATTCCCTTATAAAACTTCCATTAATCAAGTGATCTCTTCACCAACTTAGCTCACCATCTTGGAGGGAGGCCCACCTTGTAAGAAGTAGTGAGTGGTTTATGCATCTCGCTGTCCGACATCCCCATGTCCTGTTCTCCCGAAAAACATCGAGGGTGAATTCACCCCAGGAAACAGCAGTCACAAAGCTAGCAAAAGAAAGTTGCCCCATTCATTTCCTTTTCCCACTGGATTGGTTTATGGGACAATTGAAACCGGAAACCTCTATATTTCATGGGAAAATCCATGATTTCCGGTAAATTTTCCCATAAACCAATCCAGTGATTTTCCTCTGGTGGTTGGAAGGGAGCGATTTGGAGCCATGGAGGCGGTTTATTTTGGATAACTGGGGATAGGTCAAAACCAATGTCCCCATCGGGAATAAAGATCCATCAACCAGCTAGAATAGGGTTCCTAGGGTACCAGGGTTTTGACTCATAGCCAAATGAATTTAGTGTTTCAAGTTCGTACTGCGTCTACGTTTTTTTTGAAGAGAGTCTAAGACCATGGTCTTACAATGTAAAGTAAAGCAATACCGGTGGAAACATCCCGCACTTTGTTCAAATGGAAAATCAATCAACACATTAAATTTACGCACACAAGAATCCCCAAACGTAGTGGAACTTGACTTTCCCAACTCTGATTGCTTTGTCTTTTGATGTGCAGTAATATCATGTGCAGAAGTCAAATGGACTCAGAAGGATGCACATTCAACCTGAGGGCCTTGTTGGGAACCAACTTCTACCCGAGACTCCCTGATTCTTGTTTCTCACATATATATATATACACATGATATAAATACACATTGAAGTTGTATATATATATATATACACATTCATATTCTATTGTAACATATACAGTAGCCATCAGAAGGATTCCCTGCGAACCAAGGCGTCTTGCACGAGGTGCGGGCAAAATCTCCTCAGCACCCTGGTGGTTGGACAATTTTTCTGGCCGCGGCCTCCAGTGAACTCACATAGCTATGGAAAATTGCCATTTATACATGGTTCACCTACTACAAAATGGTGATTTTCCATAGCTGTAAAATTACCGGAGGGTAAATGGGGTTTAACAAGAACATCATCTATCAATGATGTTTTTCCATCGCCATGTTTCATTGCCAGAGGGTCTTTTGGAACCCAAAATCCAAGTGTCTATCATCCATTTTCCCCATTTTTTTGATGTTGTTGAACAGAATGATCCCAGATTTTCGGAGAAAACCAAATATTTTTACTGTAACAATTTCGTAACTGCTTGACCACTGGCTTAGTTCACCCCTTTGTATAGACATACCTTGGATAACTCCACTTGGGGGGAATTTTAATTGTAGGCTGCACCAATGGAACTTCCATTATAATCATTATGACTTTCTGAAAAAGATCTTAAAAAATCATTTTTTGGATATGTGCTGACCAAGAATTGGATGATGGGAAACTCTGCAGCGAACCATATAGGAAACACCTATCACTGATGGTAAAACCAATGGTTTCCGCTTGAAATGATTCCCAACAACACCAATCCATTGAAACCAGATATGTACCATATTACCATATTGTTTACCATCAAATGTCCCAGAATGTAGCAATATTTTCCAGATATGTATTACAACAAATGGCAGTCACCAGTCATCTATTTAACCAATTTACGCCAATCTAATCAATTCGTAAATTTCTTGGTAAATCTTCGTCGGCAGGGCACGCTGCAGAGTCTGGATGGTCAACACAACTACAACGTGAGGAAGTTTTGGACCGAGAAAGTGGCTGGGTAAACATTCTCACAAAAAGTGGTTTGGGAAGTTTAATAAGGGTCAACGATGGAAATTAATTATCATGGGATTATGTCTGAGTATATATTGAGGTTGCTCCCCATTGGAGCTAAATGACAGACACTCTTTGGGGGAAACTTACGTAGTCATTTTACCCCTCCAAATAGACTGTTAATATGGGGTGTTGGGACCCAGCCGCCAGCCCTGATGTTGGGAGATTATGGGACTGGGACGATGGGGCAAACTTTGGATCTATCCAACTAAGATGAACTAAAACGGGGCGTATAGATGGGCGACGAGTGAAGGTCTTATCTGGCTGACCAAGTTCCGTAAGTAATAGTGAGGAAAGGCACCACCCAAACAGGAGTTTATGTCAGGTTGAGAATCACTGTATGGTGATTTACCCTGAAAGATTTGGGTATGAGTCATGGATAACAATGGCACAAAAAACGGGTGAATTTCCGTGTGAAACAGTGAAAACTCTCTATTAAACCATCCATGTTGCGGGGTCGAGAATTCTGACCCAGAACTCATTTGTGTGGCGACAAGTGGCATCACTGGAGATCTCGTTGTCCCGAACTGTGGATGAGTAAGTCCACTGGTTGCATAACCCCATGGTTAGACCAGGCCACATCACTGTGGTCATCCTCGTCCTCGTAAAAATTCGCTCCCCCAACCCCAATTCGACGATCTTCATCATCCCAAAATGTCCATATATATTGAGTGTTTTTCCCTTAAAATCTCAATATTCAATTAGAATCAATTAGAATCATCTAACTTGCAAATTCATCCAATTTCCACAAGTGTTTCTCCAAGAATGGAGTACTGTACCCCATTTGTTGCCGTGCCAAGGGTGACGAGTCGCTGGAAGCCTGGCAATGTGAAAGAGATCCAGTACCCAAGGGGAATCGACGAATGGAATATGCTATACCCTCTGGTAATTTGTTACATAGCTATTGAAAATGGCCATAGAAATAGTGGATTTTCCCATGAAAAATGGTGATTTTCCATAGTTATGTAAACGTTTACCAGAGAGTATTCTTGAGGGTTCCTGAGGCAAATCCAAGAATTGGCTTATCCCCCTCTACTGCGGGCAAAAACGCGTGGGTCGTTTTTCGTCTTAGACACGAAAAAACATGGCTTTTGAGATTGGTGGCATACAGACAAACCATGGAAATCAATGCAAATGTGGGAAAGTTTGGAGCTTGGCGTTCAATCTTGTCGTTCTTCATCCGGTACATAAAATAGTCACCTGAGCCACTGGAAGGACAGATGACATGGCGAATTCCATGGGAACTTCCCACCAGTGCCATTTCTAGATCACTTCAGTGCCTGATCCCATGGGTGTCTCTGAACATGGGGATACGATGGGATATAAGTTGGCGCAGTTCATGTGAAAAGGGAGTTGCAAACCATTCCATTCCCATCAATTTGCAGGACAAGGTCATATCGTTGGCATATTTGTTGTCAGCATAACCCGTGGAAATGTCCATCCCCTTTTGCCAACCACACGGATCCATAAGGGATTTTGATGGATTTTGGGTTTCTGACATTGCTCAGGTGTCTATTGCCATTTGATGTACCCTCCGGTATTCAAACGTAGCAATTGGAAATCCCCTACAAATGGAGGTTGTAATGGGAAAATCATCTATAAATAGTGGATTTCCAATTGCCACGCTTGATTACTGGAGGGTATATCTATGTATATCTTTGTTTTCAGGATGTGCAGTGCCAGGCCTTGAAAATCTGGAAACGCAGAATCCGATGCTTGTTTTCAGCACAAAAAAAATCCAACTTTCTCAGGCGTGAACGCCTGATCAATGGTGCCGATTCTAATCCCACTTCCCGGAAGATCCAGTTTTAAATCGAAATGGTTCGGATTGTATTTTCAGGCTACAAAAAGGTTTCGAATGTGATTGAAACCCTGATTTTCAATACTGGATTTGAATGGAATTGGATCCCCTTTGGCCCAGGGGCTTGGAAGTTTATGGAAGTTTTTATAGACACTGAAGCCATGTCTTGAATGATATATAATTCGTTGGCTTGTACAAGATAGGTTAAGAAAGCATGAATTATTTATCTCAATTTTTGGTGCCAATTTATGCTAATCTACATACTGTATGGACAAGTGTCGATTGCGGCCATGAAGTGATTTTTAGTGGGACTCAATTCATGGGAGTATTCAAATTCGGTATTTTGCCTCCCCTTGTTCATATCCAACACCCCCGAGTCAGCGTGTCGTGCTTTTATCCCCTACATCCACCGCCTCTGGGCGGTTTTTAATCTGTGGGAAGGGATTCGAATACCTTTCGGGTTAGATTTGGTGAATTGACCAGTATCCAACTGGTCCAATCCCATGCAAATGTTGGTTCTAGTTTCTGAAGTGCGGAAAATCCCACAAGTGTTCGTTGGTGAACTCAGTGAAAGTAAACTCCGCACTTTTGGTGGCTTCCCTATATATGGATGTATGCATTCTACTGGTGGTCAGTGGTCGTTTCTGTCATAACTGTATGGGCATTCCCAGATAGCATGCAGTTCCAAGTTCACTCTAGATCCAGTTGTTGATGAAAACCTTTTCTGGAATGGTTTTTTAAATCACATTCATATACAGGTGAACTTCCCATTTGTGCGTCCGCAAATCCCGTGGTTGCTGTTAGTGGACTCCCAATGTTTCCGTCAAATATCCCCTGGCTAGTTGGACCACCGCCCACAGATGGCCGTGGCATTTTTGCTGATTTTGGTCGTTTTGCATTGGTTTTTACAGCATTTTTGTGTTTCTCGCCGTGCCAATAGCCCGTTTTTATCCTGTTTTCTACCTTTGTTTGTACGTTTTTTTGGTTTGTTTATGT
>BGPT01001168.1:440-49795 GCA_003297045.1 Symbiodinium sp. clade C Y103 | reverse complement strand
TGTTGTTTGTTGAGGATCCCCCAGTGTTCTGGGATCAAGTCCTCTGCCTGTTGTTTGTTGAGGATCCCCCAGTGTTCTGGGATCAAGTCCTCTGCCTGTCTCTGTTCAATGCTGTTGCTTGGAGATGCCCCTGGTAAGGCAGAGCTCCGCTACCATGTAAAGATACAGGTAGCTTTTGAACCGGTGTTGCACTGCTGAAGCTGTGCACTGTTGCAGCAATCCTTTGTTGCACACGCTGTATCGTTGTACTGCCANTTGTCTTAACAGTTGGCTGGGCACTGGCTCAAGGCCTAGATGTTGAGCCAGGATGTTGACCATTGATATGAATGTAGTAAACACAGTTGATATTTAACATGTATGTATGTATGTATGTATCTATGTATCTATCTATCTATTTATCTATCTATCTATCTATGTATCTATGTATCTATGTATCTATGTATCTATGTAATGTATGTATGTATGTATGTAATGTATGTTATGTTATGTTATGTTATGTTATGTTATGTTATGTTATGTTATGTTATGTTATGTTATGTTATGTTATGTTATGTTATGTTATGTTATGTTATGTTATGTTATGTTATGTTATGTTATGTTATGTATGTTATGTTATGTTATGTTATGTTATGTTATGTTATGTTATGTTATGTTATGTTATGTATGTATGTCAATGTATGTCAATGTATGTATGTATGTATTGTAATGTAATGTAATGTACTGTAATGTAATGTAATGTAATGTAATATAATGTAATGTAATGTAATGTAATGTAATGTAATGTAATGGTATGTATGTATGTATGTATGTATGTATGTATGTATGTATGTATGTATGTATCTATATACACCTATGTAGTGCTGTGGGGGAATGTGGCAGACAACATTGGCAGCGGAGAAACCATAGGAGATTATGAGGGAGGAATTCCAGTAACATGGATTCAAGAGTAAATTGACCAGCTCCTGCCTTTTGAAAGAATAAACCTGCACAAATTTGCATTACTTAGTTTCGGCCTATACATCCCCAACACAAGCCCGCGCGGAATTGAGGTTGATCATTGGTTTGAACTACGTGTTTGCCATCATTATAAACATGTTCCTCTCTGACGTCACTGAATCAGAGAATCTCGGCCAAAGTTTGCTCACAAGAGTCAGAAGAGTTGGAGACATTCACTCTGAGATGCTCTGAAGCAGAAGCACCGGCAATATATAAGTATTGTATGACATAGATTGACATAGTATGACAAATGGATACAAAATGATACCAATAGTCACACGGCGATGGAGAGAGAGAGAGAGAGAGAGAGTCCAAGTCGCATGCCCTCAGTGATTCCAATCTGCGCAGAACTGACGAGTCAGTTCAAGCACGTTCACGCCTAGCACGTTGTTCTATTACAGGAGTGCAATCTTATCAGCAATTATCAGCACATCACGCCCCCCGTTAGCAGCCAGGAATATTGTAGCAAAGTTCTCGACATTAGGGCTCTCCATGTGGAGCCTTGCGTTGCACGGAACCTTTGCAGATGGCATTGCGGACATCATGGAGGACATTCGAGCACTTGAGACTCTAGGTGCCTCGTGCAAGACGTGATGCCACATGATGCCACACAAGAAAAAATATCACACTACAGTATATCACACCATATCGGACCGGCATATGCATTGTATATGTTAGCTCAGCTCTTGGGTGATGCTGGATTTTGGTTAGCCGTAGAATGGAGCTGTAATTTCGACCTGGAGGCCGGTCAATCTTTTAACCATTGTTCGCAAAGATGCTAATTATGCAATCATCATACATGTAGACTACACACACATACTCACACACACACACATTGCTTAGGTTTGGATGATGATAACGAAATAAGATCTTGTTAACGCCTGTTTCCTGAGTGACCTTCGAACGGACAGCAGATTGCGAGCGATTTGAACTGACAGTTCACTGTGACATGATACCGAATCTTCATGGTTTTGAAACCATTTGATTGTAACCAGTAATCAGCTTGGAAAGTCCGTAAGCTGGGTGTATGGCTTAGGCTTAGCCCAGTTACCATACCCAAAAAGATGCAGGGACGTCACTGGACGTCTCGAGTGATATCAGTGTCTCACGGAAGCCTCTTGATTGGGCTGGTACTTGCATGTACGACCAGCCCCCGTGCATGATTGAATCAAAGACCGTCGAAAAATCATAAAGCCGAATGTGATAACGGGCTTCACGCAAACACACAAGCCCCTTGGGGCAATTGTAAGCGACAAAGCCAACAGGTTGATCATCGGGCCCGCACACAAGCGGGGGGGAGGGAAAAGAGGGGAGGGAACAAGGACAACCAGCCACAATAACGGGGAAACAAAGGAAAAACAACAAAGGCAGAGAACAGGCAGGGGGAGCACACAACAAGCAGGCAGAACAAAGGAAGGAAAGGGGGGGAGGGGGGGAGAAGGCACACAAGGAACCCAACCCTGGCACGCAGAAGAGCAAACAGCGCAAAGCAAAACAGGCAACAAAGCAAAAAACGCAGCGGCGAGAAAATTGAAGCAGGACAGCAAAGGGAAGGAACAAGCACACTCCTGAGGTGTGTGCGGGGAGAGACATGTTCGGTTGGTGGGAAGAGGGGGAAGGAAGAGGAGGAAGACAAAAGGACAGGAAGAAGAAGGGGGGGTGTCCAAAGCTGTGCGTGCCGCAACCATGGACCCACCGAGAAGAGGAGGAAAGGCGCACCCAGCTATACCCCAGCATCCATCGCGCCAAAAGAAGGGGGGTTGTGCCAAGTTGCAATCGCCTGGAAGACAAAGAGGAAGATACCCGCAAAGGGTGAATCCATCCCTTCAGGATCCTACAGGGATTCATCGGTGTCCTGCAGAGGGATTAATCCGTGCGACGATGGGACTACTCCAAATCTGCATGGCAAAGGTGTCATGAATCATCCCAGATTAAACGGAGAAATTTTGATAATTCTGTGGTTATCAAAACAACCTAAATCAAATCCAGATTGTTCCAACTGGACAGCCCACAATCCACCACAGCGGCTGGTGACCAGATCCAGACCCGCACGAAGCAGATCGACGGTGCTCACAAGTCAGTGAGTGTACCCAAAGCACACTGCTTACTGCTTAGGTTTGGATGATGATAACGAAAGAAGATCTTGTTAACGCCTGTTTCCTGAGTGACCTTCGAACGGACAGCAGAATGCGAGCGATTTGACCTGACAGTTCACTGTGACATGATGCCGAATCTTCATGGTTTAGAAACCATTTGATTGTAACCAGCAATCAGCTTGCAAAGTCCGTAAGCTGGGTGTATGGCTTAGGCTTAGCCCAGTTACCATACCCAAAATGACGCAGGGACGTCACTGGACGTCTCCAGTGATATCAGTGTCTCACGGAAGCCTCTTGATTGGGCTGGTACTTGCATGTGCAACCAGCCCCCCTGCATGATTGAATCAAAGACCGTTGAAAAGTATTGAAAAGCCACAAAACTGGATTTGACAACGGGCTTCACACAGACACACACGCACACACCTATGTATATATGTATATACATATCTATATAATTTGGGACAGGAAACGCAGCAGATTTGCAGAGAAAAAGTCGCCTTGTGACATTTCCGATTGAGGCTACGACTGGGTCTTGGGGTGGTCAATGATTGCGGTTTTCTTCTTCTACGTCCTGCTCACCAACATCACCGTAATGAACATGTTGATCGGTATTGTTTGTGAAGTCGTTGCTGAAGTGAAGCAGAAGGATGAAAAAAATTCAGCTGTTGACTACTTGAAGCGGAACTTGCGAGAGTTGCTGATTGAACTAGACGGCGACCAAAATGGCCAGTTTCTTTGATGCATTTGACACGTATTGACGTATTGACACGTCACAGTGCTATTTGTGCTGCTTACACCTGAAAAGGGTCCAAAAGGGGAGAGGACGAGAGGGAGAAGACCAATTATTGATCAGAGCGTTTTCCTTACCCTACACCAGACATGACTTGGAAGTTTTCTGTGCAACTTTGTATTGGTCACGTGCAAAAAGGATTTCGAAAGAAGAGCTGCAGAGTGTTTCTTGGCTGATCTGTTTTGCACCAGGTCTAGGCTTTGATGCAGTGACGCAGCGAAAACCGGATGAAAACCGGTAGAATAGCCATGAGCCATACATTGCCGTTACATTGCCATACATCCAACCCTGAAAGGGCCATACAGTCTTCGAGTCTTCCAAGTATCTTCGAGGCTGCTACCCAGGTCTTATCGCCTTCAAGAGATTTCAAAGCATGTCAAGACTGTCTGATCTTTGTTTGAGATCACTAAGATTCATTGAGTAGGTCGTGGTAGGCTGGAAAGAGTATACAATACTGCTATGAGCCTCAGCATGCCTCAGCATTGCAAGGCAAGGCACATGCCAATGGCGAAGGATGTGCTCAAAGAGCTGGATGTGTGTCTTGGCTTTGATATTGCTGCAAGGCCCAACGATAGGGAACCTCAAAGGCATCGGACGATTCCGACGGCATCCCATGGCATCGCTTGTTTCCAAAGTCCTGAAGTTCGCTGATGTGTCTCCAAACAACTAAAGTCGTCCACAAACGACCAAAGTCATCCAATCGCTGGTCCATGGCCTGGGACCGCTTGGGACCACCCTGCATCTCTATGCACCTCCTAGGGACTTGGAAGATTTGCTGGTTCTGACAGAGCCGCTCTTTGAACAAGATGTGGATGAAGGCCGTGAGCAAGAAGTCACAAGGGAGGAACTTCTGCACCTTGGCAGCCTGTGGCAGCCTATGGCAGCCTATGAACACACAGCCATATCTAAGGGATGCTTCAAAGGTTGTGCTGGGAGGCTGCCACAAAGCTGCCATAAAATTTTCATAAGACCAAGGAACGTCATTCTGGACATGCGCGGTGATCGAGATGTTCGGATGGAGGACATTGTGAGGATGCGATGTGACATGCGGCGCTATTTGTCCAGGCATGGACGGGAAATTGGAGCGGGACAGTGGGGTGCATCAGGATGTGTCGGAGGTGTCGCTTCAGGTGTGTGGTGGTGTGCTGTAGGATTTGACCATTCTTAGTCTTAGCCCACAAACTTGAAGTGGCGTACCGCCAAGTCTCATGATCCTCATGGTCAGGCAGATTCCTCTCCTGTGTTTTTGGTGGTACTGTAGATGCTGCTGTGATGGGTGGCATGCAGTCCATGAAACCCATGTGTGAGGCAGTTCCAACAGTTGGGTGGCCAGTACGATGGCGAGGCTGGAAGCAACACTAGCTCAGCAACGAACACTTTGGAGGTTCATGTGATTTGCCATGAATTGCCCATCTTTTGGTTGCTTTTCTTTCAGTCCAGTGATTAGTCCACAAATGCTTTGAATAGTTCCCGTCTATGAAGCACGGGGTAAGTCCCAACCTTTAATATCTTTTAATCGCGTGCAGGGTGAGTGAGCCCGGAGGCAGCCGTGAGAATAGAAACGCCCTAGGATGGCACAGCCATTGCCACCCAACTGTGGGCTGCGAAATGATGGTTTGCAAAACAGGACTAACAGCAAGATCTTCTGTGCGTCAATGATTCTTTCATATTCTTCATGCATTGAATCATTGAGTCCCTGCAAGAAGTATATTCAATTACATTAATACAGACAGGCTTCAATGAAGGTCACCGGTCACCAACAGAAATTGGCTGACCACCGCCTCAGCCGCCTCCTCCAATAAACCGCTGAGTCTTTTTCTTGCTCTTTGTTTAGAGCAGTTTTTGCAGAAGGCGCGAGCACGGGTGGTCGACAATTTCCATCCACCAATCAGGTAGTACAATGCGATATCTTGTGATTGTGCGATGCTTGCGCGCTTTCTTCATGTCCTGCCAGTGGTTCGGGTCTAGAATATCGTCGATGCCGATATGTGGGACCCATTTTGGCATGTTTGGGCCATCTCGTCGAACGGCCTTTCTTAGCTACAGGTTAGACTCGCCTTTGGCAAGAGCCGCGTTTGTCCTGTAGTTTGAAATTGGGAACCTGGAATCAGACCCATTTTTGGCATCATTTGGCATCATTATGTCCAGTGCAGTGAAATACACACTGCTGGACCAAGATGCCGCCGCTTAAAGTGAAAGAAATTGGAATTCTTCCCGAAGGGCACGCCAGAATTGTTGTGATGGAATTGGACACTTTCAACTTGCAATTCTTTACCTTACCAACAGTTCTATCAAAATAGAGTCCAAATAGTGGCAATTGGCAATTGCCTTCAATTGCCGGGTTGTAATGCCAAGAGCGGCTTCCTTTCTTGGATTATTCCTTAGAGGATCACTTCCAGTGCACGGTGAGTCCATAGGAGTCGGGTCGCGAAGCGCCCGGTCATGTCGTTGAAACCGGTTAGACTTGCACCACGCGAAAAGACCTTATGTTGTCGAATGTTGCTGGCAATGCCCAAAGATGGATATTGATATTGTGTGATCATCAATTATTGATTCATATTGCAGATAGTTTGCTGCTTGCACAGCACTACACAGCATATCACAGCATTTCTGATTCAACTGCGGTTTTCTGCCAGGTATACTCCTCTCGACTGGAGGACTTTGTTCGAAAGATCTCTGGTGGTGGCGGCCGCTATGCAGGGGACCCAACGAAGCACATGAATCTGATTGTATTTGGTTGTCTTGACGTTCATTGACTATCATTGACTCGTGCAAACTTTTTCAAAATTCTCTGGTGTGAGAGCTAAACAATGCAAAGTGCAAAGGTGCTGCCATTACCGCTGAAGCGCGAAGCACAGCGGCTCATGAAAGCGGTACACTGCTCAACAGGACTCTGGATCTGGGAGTCTAGACTGCTCCATATGAACCCCTGCGAAGATGTGCGAAGTATTGTAAATCATGATTCATAGTCATAATCATGATATATACAAGTGTCGCATTGTGTCTCATTGTTTTGTCATTTTGTTCCTCACATGTTTTGTTTGTAATTTATAAGTATAAGTGATTGCGTTGAGAACTCATTGCAAGCAGGAGCAAAACTGCAAAACTGTTTTGTTCATTTTGTTCTATTTTGTTCTCGTGATTGTCTATTCTCTGGGTGTATCGATTCATGGGCCCACTCAGTGAGACCATGTGAGACTTGCTTTGTTGTTTTCGCGGCCGTACCTTTGAGCATGGCATTTAGGGCGGGTGATCAAAATCCAATGGCCCCATGAGTCCATATGGAAGAGGACATCAGACTCATACAGATACAGCATCATACAACATCATAAAGCATCATAAAGATTCATAAAGGATCATATGGCATCGTACAGCCATGCTGCAGCCTGTTTCAGAACAGCCATGAAGAATCTAGATGAATCTGGATGAGTTGTAAGGCAAAAATCTCGAAAGATGTAGAAAGTGTCATTTTGCAGGCATCGGATCGATGCCACTACGTCACTACGTAGACCCTGTGGGGCCTACAGAATCAGAACTGCGAAGTCCCAGAATAATCGAAGGAAACTTTGCTACTGGCCCACCGACTTAGACCCACCAGTCTCCAAAGTTCAAGGTCTTCACGGATCGCTATCAAAAGGCAGATAGAATGATATGATATGCTGTGACAAGACATACTATTTTGTGATTGTATATGGTATGTTGCCACTATATTTAGATATACATTTCGATTGTATCCATTTGGAGGGTTGGCACATGATGTCACGCTTGGCCTTGAGCGGAAGCTGCTTGCCATGACGACCATGGTTTGGCCTCCCTTTCTTTCCTGAACATGGACACCTTCCTGGAACAAGGTTTGTGGCTGGGGCTGGGCCGAATTTTGTTTTACTATGTTCAACTCCTGTGAGTGGGTGAATCATATAAACACGGCACAACGTAACATAACATGACATCACTGAAACATTAGCCCCTTTATTCTACTGCCTCAGACTTGCTGGAAGGTTTGAAAACGTTCTTGGCTGCATTGGCTACACAATTTAGGTTCCTGAAAGCTTCACAGCCGTGGCCACGCAACGGTGCCATAGCCTCCCTGACCCATCAGCCACTCAGAACGTTACACGTGCTAGCCGCTAGCCCTTACAGAATCGTCATATCCTCGCTGTTTGCCTCACAAGTGCAAGGCTCCCTTGCGAGAAACTCTGGTGACCCGCAGATCTTTACGGCGATTCCAGTGGCCTGTATGCATTTGATGTACATCGAAGAGTTGATGCTGTGGCGCTTGTGACGGCATGTGACAGCCATGAAATATTTAACTGTCTATTTGACGCACCTAGATCTGATTAGATTGACTAGATTGACAGTTTCTGTTATTTTATCTGTCATTTTACGTTGCTACAGCATCATTCAAATATTCCACTACCACCACCATCTACATTTCATCATATTCCCGAGTCTTGTTTCCTCAAAGCCTCCAAGGTGGATTTAGAACCGGGGCGAAGTCAGCGACGTCTCACTCGCCTGGTAGCTGCAAGTGGCAGCGTGTTGGCAGTCCCTTGCTTCGAACCAGTGATGAGTTGAAGATGGTCGAAAACATTTGTTACTGAGCTTGAGAATCTCTTCAAGCAATCCTTGGAGAGCAGGACCCCTGCCGCAGGAAGCCAAATAATACTGCATTTGGCATGCGATAGATTTTCACTACATCAGAATGGGCATAGATCAGGGCTTGTGAAGATGGGAGGTGCTTTGAGGGTGGCGTCAGGCAAGAAGAGGGCATACTGAATTTAGATCATTTTAGATCATTATATTATATATAATATTATGTTAAGATTGCTTCTTTACTTACCATTACCATTATATATAGTAACATAGTAGTATAGTAGGGGTTCAGAGTATGCTAGATACTTTAGGTCAAGGTAGTACGGGGCTGCATGCCATACAAAACCAAGTGCATATCCGATTTAGATCAGCTTATGACAATTCTACAATTCTATGTGACATAACGACTGGAACTATTTCTACATCTTACAGTAGATATTCCTAGACAATAGGCTTAGAGTACCGCCAGCCAACTACTAACCACAGGAACTACCCATATTCTCGGCTGCATACTGTCGGAAGTCTCCACCGTCTCCACCACCCAAGGCTTTCCAGGGTGGTGAGCTTGCAAGTCCTGACCTCAAATATCCCAAATATCCTCAAATTGTTCCAGAGGCACTGGTTTTGTGTTTGCAGGTCGTGTGGTTGGCAGGGATGTTGCTTGCTTTGTTGCCGTGAAGTGCCCTTTTGCGAGCATTTGATTTGATGGGAGTTGTGCAGCTTCTCAGGATGGTTCCCCGATGAAAACGAATTCACCTTGATTGATTTCGGGAAAGACCGCGTAGGCACGATGTGGCGGTGTGGCCGAACACTGTGATGAGTGCAAGTGTGTCTGCTCGTGTGACACCAGGTGAAATCTCCAAGTTGCTCTTGGACCCCACTGGCTTCCATGCGTTGATGACCAATAGCAGTGGAGATACCTGGTACTTGAATTTTCAGAGCTACTTGGCTTGCAACGCACTAAACAAGATTGAACAAGCTGTTAGGCCGTTAGTGGACCTCTTTTCCCACGAACGAACGATCGTTTTTTTTACTCACCAGACCCCACATTGATATCCACTGCCACATGGTTCAGGTACTCAGGCAGTCCGACTGCCAAAGCTAAAAGGTCAAGTCTTGGAGTCGGCATCCTGGGACGTAGAGGCAACTATGACCAGTACTCGTGACTTGCTGCTGGGTGCCAAACTCAGCAAGAGGACTCTAGTGTCACAATCCATGAGAGCAAACCCATTCAGAACATTGCCCTTACCTATGGCAGTTTCCATGCACAGTCTGCGTTTCATTTGTGTGTGCGGCCGCGGAGTTTTGAGCTGCCTGAACCCAGGAACTCGCTCCGGCCAGATCCTCCAAGTGGTCATTGAGTCGAAGGAGACATCCAAAACCAATTGCAGTAGTCATTCCAAGTCACGGACAACGCACCAACAACGCAGTGGCGTTTCAAAATTATCGAAAATGGCCGAGAAGTGACAAAAAGTGACCATATAGTGACCATTCTGCACAGCACAGATGAGCACAGCTAGGGGGCGAACACGCACCAGGACGCATCAAGAGCCGCGCAGGAAAAATCCATAAAGACCCTTTGCGAATTTGAGCGTGCAGCTCCTGTGATGGGCATCCACCGTGCCACTTGTCAAATACTTGCGCAAAACCTGAGCCAATGTTAGGGTTGTAACACTGCTTCGACACTGAGACACACAGAGCAGGACTTTGATGTCACACTCTGTGTTCTTGAGACTGGCAGACTTTTCAGGAAAGAGTCTACTCCACCGCTGATGGTCTGGAGAGACTAGTGCTTTTTGCAGCTGCTGGCTGCAGTCTATATGCATTTGTTGGAGCGAATTTGGAGAAACACGGCAGCCAGAAGCAGTGATTGATGTCAAGGTATTTGCACCAGATGTTCATTGCACGTCACCCACTATCCATTGCTTTCTACTTTGCTTGCTTTCCACTACTATCCTGCATCCTAGATATTCCTAGGTCATCTTAAATGTGCCAACATGTGCAACAAAGTTCAACAAAGCATCCAAAACTTGGGCCAATCTTCGGCACCTCCGAGGAGCCTTTTTCAGCGATACCAGGGTGAGCGGGTCGCTTCCCGTGCCAGAATTTATGAAGTCCCTTTTGACTCACCGTATGGCACGGGTGCCTAGATGTGCCTAGTGAGAACTGCCGGTCCAGTAAACTGACAGCTTGTTTCACATCATGGAATATTGATGAACATGATGAATCATGAATCTAGTATGTTTTAGTGTCTTTTAGTCAGATCGCGAGTTTTTCTCTGCATGTTTCTTTTCCTTTGCCTTGAGATATCCTTGTGCTGCTTCATATCTGCAGGGTCATCCATGGTCCGACAGCAGAGCATGTCAGGTGATCTTCAAATAGACGAAGCATGTGTGGGACCTCCTGGCACGAAAGTCCTCTTTTGGCTTACTGGCGTGGGAGTTCTAGCAGCAAAGGTGCAGTCTACTATTGATGAGGACATTGGAATGCAGCATTGTAAGGAATCGTCGCAGTTTAAAACGCAAATAGATTTGACCCAACTGCGAGTTGACAGTTACTACGGGTGGAATTGTGATCCTAGATTCGTACGATCCCATGTTTCTTCAAAGGCCTGAAACCCCAGTGTACTTGCCAGAGTGTGCCTTCATTAGCTGAATTGTATATTATATATTACACTTATTGTATACCACACGCCACAATCTCAGGCAAGCTTGAGCCATGAAAAAAAAGTCCTGGGCAAATGGAGCGGAAAACATGGCGTAGTACAGCAACGCACAATGTATCCAGCTGCAAATTGATCAACGTACATATGCTGATGCTATAAAATCGTATAGAATAGAGAGAGAGAGAGAGACACACCATCTTGGTAAGGAAAACATGCACGCACACACACACACACATGTGATTACATGACCGTGTATACACCTATATAGTTATTTTTGTTTGGAGGCAACCAGAGTCAGACACATTGCCAAAGACATTGTGTGCCTTCACGGCCTTCATAGGTTCGTATCCCTGCACGGACAATTCCAAAGTGCCACCAGGATGCGGTGCAGATGACTTCAGCCGTCTTAGAGTCGCCTCCTGGTCTGGTTCCTTTCCCAAGCAAAACATCCCCGACATCTTCTGGAAACGGTGGTGTGGTGTCACCCTTTTTACCTGCTCCACCGTGTCTCGGCATGACAGTTGCCATGATGGATTTCTTCGTTGGACTTGGAGGAAATGGTTTCTGCAACGTGCCCGGTGTTGGCCAGAAGAAGTCCTGGAGGTACCAAACGGATCCAACAGGGCTGTGGCCCGGCAGGGAGGAGTTTCATCCAATAAGTGCCAGTGTGTTACTTGGGTTGCACGTGTTTTGAAGTTCACGCTAAAAGGTTGAGTCAAGGCGTGCAAGAGTGACGTGGAATTAGCATTCGCATGCAAAACCCGGCAGCCGCCAACCCTCTTAGGCCACCAGCGCCACGGTCCATGGCTTTGACTCGCTATCATATCATCTTTGTATTTGAAGATCGACGCCTGGAGTTGAAACATGAGATTCGCATTCGCGGTGTAGGAGCATTGTATGTCCTATACATTTTATGAAACATGTGACTGTCAACAAATTATGAATGGTCCTAATGGGTGGGTGGTTGGGGTTGATCAATACGTCCTGTTGGGATTGGGAATGATTGGGACAGTGTAAGGTGCAGCCGATAGAACTGAGGATGGATAGCTGTCAGCAGGATTACTCATGAAGTGCCTTGTTTGCAAGTACTCGATAACATCATTAATTATGCGGGCAGGTCCTTGTGCCAAATGCAGCCCATCGATTTGAACACTTTTCTTTGAGGGTGAGCGACTTGCTGATCTTATGTTGGTCAACCAAGTCTCAGACACTTAAACCAGGAAAAATATTCAAAATTTACTATATGCCATCTCCCATGTCCAAGGCTTAGAGCTGCAGAGTTCATGGGTAATTATCTCGGGTGGAATTCAGAGTGACACATATTTTTTTCTCGTTTAATGAGGTAATCCAACAGCAGGACTGGGCAATGTCTACATATGGGCCATTGCGTGGTGTTGCAAGGGATTTGCATGGCGAGAAGCTCTGGCTTTGTTCTGAAAGACATGCATTCGGGCTACACACCGAGAAAGAAGATCGCAACTTTCCTGCAAGTGGGACACTAGATGTAGCAGCTAGCATTACAGACTATCACTATTACGTGAGTTACATGTAGCAAAGGGCAGGGACTGCAAATCCAAGGCAATGTTTGGGCACTGCTCTTGAGACTGGAGCAGTTTGACGATGCACTGTCCGCCTGCCCCTAAGCTGCAAGCTGCCAGAGCTCTGCTGATTGAAAAGTTGACACATTCTAAACATCTGCCAAAAATGAGCAAAACTTGTGCACATTTGGGAAAAGTACTTCAGAGAAGATGGGAAGGCGGTACTTTCTGGGTATGCCAATGAAAGCACAGCACGCAGGAAACTGCGTAAATGGCCTGGCCACATTTGCATCTACATCTTAGCATCAGTCGATAATCACAAGTGACAGCAATGTCAATCATGGTTGCAAATGTGCATTTGGATGGATTTCATGTGATTTCATGCTTTTCAAAGATTGGACGCCACTTTGCAGCTGAAATGTCATTATTGTTTCATATTGTTTCCACTGATTCAGCCTACGAATATCCCAATACTTGCTGCTTGAGCTCACACTGACATCATGTTTCAAAGGCAAACGACCTTCGCAGCGCATGCGCGTTTTAGCAGCGCATGCAGATTGTTTGTTTCGGAAGCCCGGCATGGAGATCCAAGCTGCCAGGAAGTTTGCAGAGTCTACAGTCCCGACTCTTGGTTCTTCATGTTTAAGCATGGTTCAGCAATGTTTCAGCATGTTTCAGCATGTTTCAGCATGCATATCCCATATTCATGCATATTCTGCCTTGGGTGTATTTGGGTGTTCTCACCTCTTGTTTTCACTTGGGGTACCTTGGCTGGACAATTGCAATGTGAGCAGTTTTGGGTGTGATTGTGGAGGAGGATGTCGATATAGGTCATGTTCTGAATAATTGATGATTTCTTGGATTACGCCACCACAGCGGCCCACACCTGCCTATACTGAATCGAACAGCCGAACATCCCATTGATTTTTTCCGAGGTTTGAGCATGTTGCCTTGCGCTTTCTCGGAGGCAAAAAAGCCGGCTTGCTGGAATATCTGCGTTGCCGCCTAAAAAATGCAGACGACCAGGCGAGGTTCAGAAGAAATCGTTTGGGAATTCCTCAAGTTGAGCAGACCCTTTCTCATACCACAATATATTGATCGTGAAATGTAGATATTTGATGATATTTATGGCCGATTATGCATAATTAGCGTATTTCTTCATCTCGAGGTTTATGCAATTGTGCTTCACCAACCCCCATACTTTGACAATGATTAGACATGATGAGACAATGTTTTATGAGTTTCTTGCAGGTCACGCGCTCGCTGCTCAGCGTTTGGGCTGTAGAGATCTCTCTGGCCAGACTGAATGAACTACGCCTGGGTCCCAGCTTGCACGCTAGTAGAGCTCAATGCTGAATTTGATTGATCCACAATACTTTCCCATTTTTCCCCAGACCTTTTGCGCAGTCTCGCAGGGGCATGAGCTGCAAAGGGAAAAGAGCCGCCAGAAAAAGCAGTTCGTAGCCTTTCAGGGACATCTGTACAAAATGTAAAAGATGATGTTGATCAATGTTGATGAATTTGATGATGTTTTTTTTGGGGTATCGTAACGTATCGTTGTGTGGTTTTGAGTCCAGACTTCCAGGGAGCAACTGCACAAGTTGAGGCCAAGCCGAAGATCTGGAGATCTTGGCGCTGGAGCGCCAGCAGCTGTCAGAACTTCTTCGGGAATGTACTGAGCTTGATGTTCCCAGCCGCAACATGTCCGCTTAATTCCTGTAATCCATTGCAACCAGTATTAAACATTACCAGTAGTACCGCACAAGGCGGTGGCGGAAGTTTCAGGAATAGCACACTATAGGAGAGGTGAGTTGTTGTGAGTCATGGATGGCAGAGCAGATCNCTGCCTAACTAACTGACTAACTGACTAACTGATTGACGGACTGACTAACTAACTAACAAACTAACTAACTGACTCACTGACTAACTGACTAACTGACTATCTGACTAACTGACTAAGTAACTAAGTAACTAACTAACTAACTGACGAACTGACTAACTGAGTAATTGACTAGCTAACTAACTGACTATCCGACTAACTGNACTAACTGACTAAGTAACTAAGTAACTAACTAACTAACTGACGAACTGACTAACTGAGTAATTGACTAGCTAACTAACTGACTATCCGACTAACTGACTGAGTGACTAAGTGACTAACTAACTAACTGACTAACTGACTAACTGATTGACGGACTGACTAACAAACTAACAAACAAACTAACTAACAAACTAACTAACTGACTCACTGACTAACTGACTAACTAACTAAGTTGTTAAGTTGTTAAGTGGTTGAGTTGTTAAGTTGTTAAGTTGTTAAGTTGTTAAGTTGTTCAATTGTTAAGTTGTTAAGTTGTTAANTCTTCATGGCTGAGCTCTTCACATCTTGGCTCTTCTCACCTCTGCTTTTCAACTGTCCATATTGTCGGAAGTTTCACTTCTAAACTTCCTTCGATTAAACCGTGAATTTATTTTAGGTGATCTTAGACGATGCCTTTGCACCTCCCAATCTTTGAATCGTGCAATAGTCTGTTATGTCACATGTCATGTCACATGTCAGTCATGTCATATGAATATGTCATGTCACACGTCATGTCACACGTCATGTCACATGTCAAGTCGTGTCTTCCAGCATCTTTGCAAACGATTTAGGTTCATGCGACAATCTACCACTTGTTGCAGAGTCACGGCTGGCTGGATGAATTGGCTATGTTCGCGGAGATGAGGAAAGACTTCACCACAGCGACTTTTCTCTGAGGGAGCTGCTCTGTAGAAAGTCGCTGA
The DNA here is from genome assembly GCA_003297045.1 of Symbiodinium sp. clade C Y103. Taxonomy (NCBI): domain Eukaryota; class Dinophyceae; order Suessiales; family Symbiodiniaceae; genus Cladocopium; species Cladocopium sp. clade C. The sequence goes on along the minus strand of BGPT01001168.1, from coordinate 34,333 downwards.
TTTTCGCTGATTTAATTCCTGACAGTTCAGACTTTGACAAATTTTGGTCAATGGCATTCAATGGCTCTGAACTACCTGTCTCGTTTTTTCCCCAATAGTGCTCGCTTTGGGGTCTCAGCCGAGACAAGATTTGGTGCAGCTTCCGGTGCGGGTTCCGGGCTGTTTCCGAAGGTTTTGGGTGCTTCCCCATGTTCCGGGCATGGTTTGGTGGTTCGAGCTGGTCTTGGAGGTTTCGGGAAAGGTTCCGGGTGGTTCCATAGCTTCTGGTGCAGATTTCTGGCTGGTTCCGGAGATTTTGGTGCGGGTTCCGGCAAAATGTGCCGGCATGATTTGGCATGGTTGTTCCGGAGGTTTTGGACGTAGTTTTGGTCTGGATTCGATACAGTATGGGTTCAGGTGGTTGAAATTTGATGTTTACTGGTTGGTGCCCAGCTTTCCTCCACACTGGTACACAACGTGAACCACGTTTAACAGCCTCTAGATCCTCTAGAAGATCTCGTGTATCTTGTAGGTCTCACCTCACGTTGTGCCAAGGAATGAGCCTTGTTGAGTCAAGTGTTGCTATGAATTGGGGCCAGAAGTTGCTAACAAGTGTTCAAAGATGTTCAAAGGGAGTCTGGAAGAGAAACTTCCCAGCTGCAAACGACTTTATTGACCCAGCATTTCACAACCACGGAAATACCATGAAATACCATTGCAAAACATGCAACAGTATACCTTAGACTGCAACACACCACAACATACTTATATAATACATCTTAATACTACCTCTACCACAGCACCATCACTACCGCATCAATACCACTACTGGTACTTGTAGCACAACAATGCCACTGCCACAGCGCTGCCACAACCACAGCCACAACAATACCACTACCACGCACACTGCTACCACAACACCACAACACCACCACAACACGACCACAATAGGACCACAACTACAGCAATTCCTTAAGACAACACCACCGCCACAACGTTACCACAGCATACCATAACCTCAGCAATACCCTTAACAATATACTGCAACAATACCACAACCACAACAGTACTGCTACCATATCACATCATATCACTTCACAATTATCCTGGCAAACAACCTCAATAGCAAAAACGGATTTCTACAGATTGCTGCGGCGCCGTGGTTTGCCTGTTTGCCCTGCGTCCTTACTGTCTCACTTTCTGAGGTCCTTTTAGCTGGGTAATGGCATTGATGTTTGCATTTGCATGGCATACATGTTGCGCAGCCCTCGCAGGCTTTGTCTTGGTCGTTTTGGTTGATTGTGGTTTGACCGTTGGCATGGTGTCTTGTTCAAGACCAGGTTCCAAACATGTCCTTGACCGAATCTACCGCACTCCAATTACCTTGCACATGGTTGCGCTTAATGGCTCAATGTATCGTAATGTGCCATCCATCAGCTTTCTGCCTAGGCATTCTGCTGTGCATCTATGCCTTGCCCAGAGCAGCACACCCCTCTAAGCTTCCAACATGGCTCATGCGCTCAAAATCTCATCAACATTCACCCCTTGGGCCCGATTTCAACCCTGACACCGCCACACCAATACCACGACTGCCGCAGCAACAACATGGGCCACCTGGCCAGAACAATACCCCAACATGCTTGTTGATGGTGTCATGACCCAGCAGGGCCTTTGAAAAACCAAGCCAAGACATGTCTATCCCCTCGGAGACTTCCACACCTCGGGTTGCCCAGGCCCTACTACTTGTATCATCTCGTACCTACTTGTATTGAAAACCGGTTTTGGAGGCTAATTCTGGCAGGGCCCACCCCATGACCAGAATCTGAGCAAGAGGTGATTCTACACCACGTAAGCCGCCGGGATTGTGGGAGCGCCATTCGCAAACTCAACGGCTTTGGAGGGTTGGAGCTTGCAACCTGTCAGCAGGTCTTGGAATGCTGTGTCTCATGTCAAAATGATCCTAGCAGATGTTGTGTGCATGACAGGGTATGACAAGGTGAACTTCAAAGCTGCAGTGCAGACACTGAAGAGTGACTGTACCAACTGAAGCACAAACCACTGAGCACAAACCACTGAGCTCTATTACTATTGAGCTTTCTGCCCGCGAGGTTTGTCGCTTTGCACCTGTGCTTTTTGGTGCTGAGCCGAATGCTTTCGCTTCACTCCTCCTTCGTCCACAGCTTTCCAATGTCGATCCCTTGCTGGTTCTGCCCGGCGTGTATTCTCCTCATTCATCTCAAACCCACAGGCCTGGTGTTTTTGCAGGTGGGCAGTGGTTGGAGCCAACAGGCAGCAAGACATTTGTTTGGGTATGTTTGGGTCGATACACTCCAGAACATCTAGAACTACCCGAGAGGGGATGTTAAGTCAAGTCCCACTGACTTCGACTTCGACGGCTTCATGCTCAAAGTTCGGCATCGATAGCAGTAGTCACAATGGCATCCAAAAATGAGGAGACCAATTTTAAAAGACAAACCATGACACATCATTTTTGTGGTGAGCTGCTTGCAGTCGCAGGGCAGAGGCAATGCGATACTTGGAGCACGCTCTTCGACACACCCCTGAGCTGCACCAAAGCGGGGGTGATCTGGAAATTCGAGCGAGTTCTTTCCGCACAGGAGGCTCTGCTGTCAATTCGGCAATAAGCTATATAATCCCTAGATAATGCTGTTCAGATTTGCTCAGATCTGTTTAGTGGTGCTGAGTCAGTTTTGAATGGATGGTGACTTGGACGACTTGACACATGAAGGATCCTGAAGGCTTTGCCTGACAAGTCTTGACAAGGACACCACGTGGATTGTATCAGGTTGTCGTGGGTCTTTCGCTGTGCAGGAAGTCTGTTGCTCGATAACCTGGCCAGCGTGGGTGACGAGACTGGACATGCGATGCAAAGTGGTTTCTGGGTCAAATACTACATGTGTGGATGGGCCACAAGCCAAGAATTCTGTTGCCAATTACGGTAGGTGCAAACACCTCAACAAGCTCATAGCATCTCATAGCAAACATTGCCAAACACGGTCAAACATGGTCAAACCGTGAAACAAGGTACAACGTAAACCCTTGCCTATCATCCGATGTGTAGCTGCCTGCATTTCTGAGAAACAATGCAGACCTGATAAAACGAGGACAGTCAGTTGCGGCAGTTGCGTTGACGTTAACTATGTTAATTCTACCGCTTGATGAACTTGATGGACATATGAAACCCATCTACTGCGCTGCACGTCGCTGCAAGTGCTCCACTTGCTCCAGGTTGGGCAAGTGGCACAGCCATTTTGAATGCCATGGTGGTACTGCTGGCGACCGATTGCACCCAGAACGCGGGAGGGGACGCAGGCACTGTTGGGCTGCTGTTGGGCTGCTGTTGGGCTGCTACATGCTGTTGGTGCTGTTGGTGAATGAATGTACATGTCCAATTTGGTAGTGTCATTTGTGTCATACAGCATATTTTGTGCATTTCAAACATGGCTCCTTCCGGACAGGCCCAGAGGATGCTGAGGCCGCCTTGCTGCGTTTCTTGGAAGCTCAGGACTTGGGTTTACAATACAAGCATCCGAGCTCATGCAAGAAGATGGGTGCTTACTAGTGCTTCGCAAATGTGCTGGACACAGGAAAGGTGGGAATGCCGTTTGAATCTGGTTCTCTCAACCTCCGCATGTTAAACTCTGGCTGTAGTTGTGCAAATTGGGTGCATTGTCAGGAGGCAAATCCATTGCTGGATCCTCACTTTGCTTTGCGCATTTGCCGGCAGAAGGGGCTCATCAAAGCTATGGTGCTTCTGTACGGCCTGATGCAAATGCATGAGGCCGGCGTATGCAGACTGCTTATGTTTGTTTACAGAATGTGCGCCAAGAGTTTTGCTATGTGTTTTTATTTGTTTGTGTAACCTCGCATCGTTTTGTGTTTACGTGGAAATCTCCCAGTGTGCAGTATGCAATTCAACCTCAGCTTCTGTCTCACTGAAGCCAAAAAGTGGACCAGGGCCAATTATCAACTCTATTGACTCTTTTTGCTTCATCCTTTCATGAGCTCAGTGTGTGTTGCCAGACTGTACTTGGATGGGAATTTATTTAGATATGGGACTAATGAGATTGAGCTGCAAACATAAAATGATGTGCAATGGCAAAATAGACATAGATGCCTTTTGCATCCTTTTGCATCCTGTTGCATCTTTTTGCATCCCTGTGCCAGGAAGCAGTGGAGGTGGCCCTTGCGCATGAAGATATTGCTTTGGCCAAGCGCAGTGCTTGCAAGCCACCGGATACGGAGAAGCGGCTACGCCAGAAGTTGTGGCTGCGCATTGTCGAGCATCAGGCTAGGTTTCATGTGGTTTCAGTTCCTTTATGAGTTTTTGAAGAGTTTCGACGCAAGCAACCTATAGTCAAGCATGCCACCTCTCTACCTGCTGATTTGCTGCCGAGGATTCAACGTGCGTGTCTACAATTCAACACAATTCACTGGTTTTATGGATGCTTTTGGGTTTGCATCGTGGCATTGTAAGAATGCCCTCTCTTTGATTCAACCCCTGGCCTTGGAGGCAGCAACCAGTGATGTGCAGAAGATCATTGGCCTCATCCGTGAGTCGCAGGAGTTAACAGTTCGAGATGTGCTGCCCTACTTGTCCGACTCCATGACCATTGACGCATTCAAAGATGAAATCTGCGAGTGTTTGGACAAATACGAAGGTCTTTTGGCTGGCACTGTAGGGAGACTTCTTGGATCTTCTTACGGAGAGTAGGGTGAGCAGTGGGCCCTTCATGGGAACAAATGGGAACGCGTTTGTTTGCATGGCACAGGAAGCACATGGAAGCACATGGAAGCACATTATGTCGTATCTAGACAGACAATATGCCAAATCCGATGACTCGCTTGCAATAGGGGCTCCCACCACCTGACATACTGTGGTCAAGAAAAGGCTGCCTACATTTGCCTCACCGAGGTCAGATTGTCACTCTTCGACAGGAGACTGGGTGACTGATTTCCATCACGTCATAGATTTCTACATGACAGACATCGATCAATTAAGGAAGAATGTGCAGATCTGCAATGATAAGCCAGCAGAGGCCAATATGTATTGCTTGGACCAGAAAGAACATGGAGGCCCACAACATTCCACAACAAAGTAGCAGCCGGCAAAGCGCCGGCTTTACATGCAGGAAATGGATGATCACCGCCGAGCACTGTCAGCTTTCAAAGAAGATCTCAAGAAAGCAGAAGAGTCAGCTTCCTACTCTCACTGCAAAACCAATTCTCAGCGGGACGTGTCAATTGCATGGGAGTTGCAGCTTGCAATTTCACCACCCTGTGACATGTTCCATTAATTTCCATATATTTCCATTATATTCATTTATTAATATATTCTTGAGATATCTTGAGATTATCATGCTGAGTCCCGGGGTTCCTTGCGTTCCTGGCTTCAGTTGGATTCCCTGGAAACCCTTCACAATTACACCCCTCAGGCGATGCATCGTGGTGGCAGCGGATCAGTGCTGTGAAATCTGCGGCGCTGACGCCATGACCGAGCGCTTCTACGCCTTTACTTGTACTCACTGTTGCCATGAAGCATGTCTTCGCGCCTCAGCAAAATGCCCAGCAATTTCCGGAATACTTAAGAGTCCACAATCTTGACTATCAGCCGTATTTGTGCATGGGATGTGGCAGTTTTATGATTTTTGAACTCGTGTTTCAAACCGACAAAGCACAATAGTTCCTCTTCTGTTCAATAACTTGTTGTGGTCCTGTGATTTCAAAAAATCCTGCCGAAGTCGAGCAAATCAGACTCGCGGCCGCTTCTTCTAGGTTTTTTACCGGGAGTCAAAGCATTTTCAGGTTTCGCTCGAAGGGTTCGGAGTTTGCATGCGTTGAAGATGGTCAAGTGCAGTCAAGTGAATCCTTGAACTTTGATGAACTTTGCGGATGCCAAGGTGCGTTGATCCTCCCTACACTCTCAGAGAAATGCCGTGAGCAACTCTTCAAACTGGAGGATCCAAGAGGGCACTCCGCAAAATCCCCCCAAACAATTCCGTCCAGATATCAGAAGAGTGAAACGACCGAGCACACACACAAGCATAGTTATACATAATAGATGATAGAAAAGGGAAGAGATAGCCATATACCTACGCTGGAATGGCATGGATATTTCCATATATATATATTTTTCCTGATGAATGACCAGGTCCCCAACACTCCTGGAAGTACTCAGCCCCGTGCTCAACGGCTCAACCGCTGCAACAGACTCCATTGACTGAAGCAGCTGTATGGGATGCCAATCTCATCCTTTCTGGAATTACGCAATATATTAATATATTCTACAGCTGTTGCCTCCTTTGACTCGTTTGACTCCTTTGATCTCCTTTGCATTCTTTTCTTATTTGTCTTTTGCATGTGCTGCACGCCAGGAAGCAAGGCTGCAACATCAGGCGGCAGCAGCTGGGGCTGCAGCGAAACCTGGCTCTCCTTTGGCAGAGGTCGTTGTAGTCAGAAGCCATCTGTTTTTGAAGGGTTTGGTTGGATCATGATCCTAGGTTTCGGAGGATTCTAGCGAGAGGCATCATGATTCCGGAAGTTGAGTTATGCTGAGTGCTTCTAGCTCTTGTACTGAAACTGAAATCGGCTGAAAACAGTTGAATTCATCAGTAAAGATGACTACATCTCAGTGGATGTGGTAAGATGTCTGAAGGTGGAAGATGAGTTGGACGGGATCCTTGCAGAGGATTGCCCTTTCTGTGGCCAGCTGATGATCGACACCATCATGAAGCCCTTCATTGATCCCAATGAAGCTGGCGAGGCGGAGGAAATCGAGTCATGGGCGATCTGAGTTCATGACTGGAGCTGGAAAGAAGAGCGAGGAAAATGGCCGTATACAACAGTATACGACATGCGGCTACGAACTTATGTGTCTAGATGCTACGAGTTCAGCATCGTTCAGGTCGAATCCAATGAGTACAATCATCATTGTGATACTAAAGATCTGTCACAAGTCAGCTGAAGCGGCCGGATGAATGTTCTCACACATTTACTAAAGATTAACTGCAACTGAATATATAGATTGAAAAAACTCGCAGACTTTAGGCAACTACACAGCAGCGGGAGGTTTCAGCTTTGCTGCAGGAGGCTGGGGTGCTCGGCTTGCTTCCATTTCCATTTCCTCATACTTGTTTTTTTCATCTTGTTTCTGATACGTCACAGTATGATATTGTTAGAGTATGCAAACAAATTGAACAATGCATTATATATTGTGAAATATTGTGATTTATTGTGATTATGTTTGGAGATTGCTGCGACTTTCTACTCATTATATAGGCACTCTGAGTCCAAGCCATTTGGATAATTTGGCCTCCACATGACGGGACTGTTGCAGGCCCTGTGAAGGGCTTGCTGCAAGCTGAGGGGATTTGAGCAAGAAGCCTCCCTCAAAGAAGAAATTCACAGAATTCCTCGTCTCTTGACCGTCTTGACCTGGGGCAGTAACAATCAGTACCTAGGGCAAGCGTGGCGCTGGATGCTTCCGCGAGACAGAAGCGGCGTCCAGTGGTAGCCAGATTGCTGTTGATCGTGCTGATGTACAATACAATGCAATGCAATACAAACCATTGCAGCAGATTTTGTCCAAACTTGATTCTAGATTTGACTGATTGTCATGGGCCATGGTTCACTAGTCTCTGGATATCTCTCCAACATGTCAACTTATTGCACAAAAAATTGCCCAGAATCGGGTATTCGCTAGTTTGGATGCGAGGTTCACCACCAAACCTGCAGAAACTTGCAGGATCTTCATGTAGCCTCATTTGTAGTTGAAAGACGTTTCGTAATTGCTCCTTCCTCGTGGGACGTGACCAGACAGTGTTGCAGCAGTGTTGAAAGCAACGTCTTTGGATATCTTGGAGACTAGGGGGAAAAAATACATAAACACACATATGGAGAGAGAGAGAGAGCACAGAGTTTCTGCGCATGAAATGAATAATTAGAAAGAATATCATGTGATTAAATTTTGAACTAAACAATCAACATATCACATCCGGTAGTTTTTGGTTCCCATTGAGTCACCCAATGAGTCTGGGAATTGCAACGTCTTCCAGGAGGGTGTGACCTGCACGGTATGTGCGGGCTTGAATTCAGGAAGGATGGGGGAATTGAGAGCTCCCTTTGAGGTGCTACAGGCCATCAATGGATATTCATTTTCAGGATATGTTTCATCATTTTTGGACATTTTGGTACATCCGATGTGTCGTTTTTTTTTACGACCACGGGATTGCACTGATACGTCGTCAGTGAAGTGTCTTTCCGCCTTATGAGACAAATTTGCCTTTCAGACCAGAACGCACAACTAATTATTTCTCCTCCTCCTCCGCCCAGCGGAAAGCAGCTGATGCGGCTACATGGCGACATGGAGCAAATGGTTGCGATTGGTGTCTCATTGATGGAGCACATGATCATTTTGAAAGCGAGGGTTGGTCATGTGTTGAACGAAGAACAGATCTGAATGCCATGTCTCTGACAAGTGGCTTCCAAATCACTCAGAAGACTTGAGGCTCAAACAGTATGGAGTAAGAATGTATGCATATTGAGGTCATAGATGCGGCCACTGTCACAAATGCTACCTGATCACGTAGTGCCACCATTGATGTGTCTTCGTGTTTTCTCCTGTTTTCTCACTGTGCAGCATTTCGGCCCGCTTTCCCAGTAGTCTCAACGACTGAGTGGTTTTGATGGAGTGCCTTGATGCCAAGGCGGCGCCAATGTCAAAACCGGACAAACTGGACATGGAGTGCAGGCCTGAGATTCCTCAGATTCCTCAGCTTGTGACGTCGACATTTCAAGGCAAAACATGGCAAGTGGGGACCAGCTACACATGCTACACTATTCCAGCTGAGCAATGCTTCGGAATGCTTCTCATGTAAATTGTTGAGTGATTTGCGTGCACGCTTCATAGAGTCACCAAAAGTCTCTTTGCACCTTTAGCGTTGCTGGTCTGGGCCTCTCCTGACATCTTTTTGCGAAAGCAGCAGGCGAAGGGCAGCGAGGATCTCCCTGGGCCCACAGATGCCGACCATGTAATCGTGAATATAGTTGACCATATAATTTATATGATATTATGCAGCAATGATCATAATTATTATGCGGAATTATGTGTACGAGGAGGTACAAATCTGTACAATGTCAATCCGAGGCAGTGCGAGCAGCCCTGGCACGGCCATGCTCCCTTTCCGATCGACCTGTCGCAATACCAGAAGGCCAGAGCATCAGAGGAGCTTGAAGAACTTTGAATCAAGCGATAATCACGTGTAAATTTAAATTCAAGTGTGCTTGGGATCATGTCTTTGCGAAGTTTGAGTTTGCATTGTGGGCTGAAGCTGAGGGGTTCAGTCAATTTTTGGGCTTTGTTGGAAGCGTGAAAGTGGGAGCAAAGCAATTATTGCAGGTTGCCATTGACCCTTGGACTACCACTAGCCTCAGCAACAAAGATCGTGATGCCTTGAAGACAAACATTACTCTTTGCAGAGGTGCCCAGCACAGCAGTACACAGCTGGGGTAGCAGGTTTGCTTCTGGGAAATTCCATCCCTGTGAGAAACCGTTTGCAAATGACAATCATTTACCCAGTCGATCCATGTCGCCCAACGCAATTGAGTGAGTTCAGTTTGACTTTCAAATATTCTGCTGCATCTTCCACCCAATGTCATCAGATACGGTCCATCATTGGAAAACATAGTTGAGAGACATTGACAGCGTGTTCACCAGGATAGGATGATGAGTACTCGCAGGGAATGTTTGGAAGTGGCCACGAGCTCCTACAAATGCGGCCTTCCTCTAAGCCCATGTATGCACCCACACAATATCACACAATATAGACATATAGAGTATATAGAGATATATGATAATTAACAATACGATAATCATAATCCAAATAGCCTCCGTGTGTGGAAACTATTCTCATCTCACAGCCAAACTCATCGTGGAAACAAACAAACCTCCAACCCTTTTCAGCTTCCTGGTTGTGATCCCTGGTGACTTTGCGGACGGCTGCAGATGCTCTGGTCTTCTTTACAGCTTTGGGCGGTGCATCTGGATACGGCGGCCACACAGGGGGTGCTTTCGATATGATGCCAGAGGACAACGGGGGGGTGAAGGGTTGCAATTCTGAGGAGCAGTAGTGTATCCAAATGTATCTTCAATGACGTATTGTGTTCACAGACATGCCAGTGTGGAACATCGCGGGCATGCAAGCAACTTGGAACAGACTCACAGTACAACATTCTCGCAGGTGTGCCTCGCTGATGCCTTCTTCAGAGCTTGTCCTTCCAAATTTGTGGCCTACTCAGTTGGAAGATGTTGGAAGTGCAATTCGTGTTTCGGTTTTGAGATGTCCACTGAGTGCAGCGAAGTCCAAAGGTGCCAACCTTTTTTGATGAAGCTGGTCATCGAGTTGCTACACAATATCTCTTTGCAGTCCTACATGGCCAGATGGCCATTGACAGGTGCTTTGGTGATCTTTGGTGATCCTTGGAAGTCTTGGGTGCATTTGCATTTGTAAGGAATGGTACAGGATGAACTGCAAATGAACTCAAATGTATTTGCCTCCCTGAATGCCTGGGATGAAGCAGGATAGGTACAGTATCCTATTTGTAACAGTCTTATCAAGTCCGGAGGACGTTGAAGTTGACACAATATTTCATAAGATTTGACATGATGTCACTTTTGCATACTTTTGCAATGAAGGCTGCTGGACTACCGCGTGGGTCACAAGGCATTACCTGGACATCCTGAACTTGGCCTCACGGAGGGCGTCAAGTTTAGCTCAGGTCGTTTGGGACACGTCTGGGGCCACGTGAACGGTGTGGCTTTGGCAGAGCCAGGCGCGGCATGGCCTGGCGCAGCCGCACAGCTGCGCATAAGCGGCATAAGCATTTGACGTATTCTGACATCAAACAGAAGCTTTAGGCACTCAAACAGAACACAAAAGGAGGCTGTCAAGGACTTGTTTGCAAATTCGTCCCAGCGGTCCTAATCTGACCCGATTCATTTGCAGTCGGCATCCAATTCATGCGTGCAGATGCGTGCAGTGGTGATGTTGGACCTATTGATAAGTCACACAAGCTGGCAAGATCTAACAAGGCCTGTGAAATGCCAGTGACCCAAGCAACCCAAGAAAGAAAGGATTGGACAATTAAGAATCATTAAGAATCTTACAATTACTCTATCATATTTGCATCATTAACGTGAAAGGGTGACGGTAACAGCAGGAACGAGTAGTCAGCTGGACGCCCGGAGGGTGGGACGATACATTGACTTGAAATGCTTGGCTCTCAGTGTGGCGCCGTTTGACTTGAAGTCTGTTGAGTTCATCCAATTTCGCATAGGATAGACAACTGCCGCTGTTTCCTTTTGAAGCCATTGCTTTCGAGCTTTTCCCAACCTGCGCTTCCCAGTCTTCCGCCCGCCGGACTCGTCATGCTTGCTGTGCGCTCTCGCGTCAATGTGGGCTTCGAGCTTTTGGTGAGCTCTGTGGGCTGCACCTTGGCAAGCTTGATTCCTCGGGACCGCTCGGTGGGGCCGACTTCGGGAGATGCTGGAGGCTGCAGCGCGCAGCTACAATGGTCTCATGGAGGCTATTCCAGCTACCGCTACTCCACGGTGTCTTTTGCCCCTGCGTGGAGCGCATCTGTGTCGGCACTTTGCTCTTGGAATGGCTTCGCACCCAGCCTTCTTTGCGAGATCGTGCGTTGCAGAGTTGTGGGCGCAGTCCTTCGGTCATCCTTCCATTTCATGACTGAGATTTCGCCCAGGAATTTGCGCAACAATTTCTTGAGTCAGCTCCTCAGAGTGACGCGGCCCTGGCTTTTTTCACGCGTGGAGGATCTAGATTCACGTTTTACACGGTAAGAAAGACTTAACTAAAATAATTTCCTGGCCAGAGCAGACATGTCTTGACTGCCTTTGTGACATCCGAAAGGCTTACTCTGTGCACAGTCTGCATGCAAGCGTCCACGGTTTCCGTGGACAGCTTCGACGTCGGCATGGCTGAGAAAGAAATTGACTGATTTTTCTAGATGCCCTTTCTGCTTTCAGTGCACAGCTTCAACGTCGGCATAGCAAAGACAATGATTTGACTGATCTTTCCAGATGTCCTTTGCTTTGCTTTCTTGTCCCCCCTGTTTCTTGGCAGTCTTTCTCAAGCCCGTGTTCTCGTCTGAACCACAGAACGACCGTTCAGATAGCAATGGCGATGACGCAACTTCCTTTGTCCGTGGTTCTCTTTCATCTTTTGGACTGGTTGCCTTTGGGCACTGCGGTCCTATTGTGTGCTTCGGTGCGCTTTTGCGATGTGCCAGTGTCCGCTTTCATGGCTTATGTCCGTGCAGTGAAATAAGAGCTTCTTGAGAAGCTGGGCCCTGTTCTGCATGTGGGCATCAACATTCCGTGCCTGAGCTTCCACCATCGACCACATGTTTTCTTTGATTTCTGCCTCCTTGAGCCTGATTCACCTGGGTTGGGGCCGACGGTGGCCATGCACCACATCGTCGTAATGATATTGGAGACGGAGACTGTTTCAAGGGGCGTGTGAAGGGAAGGACGGGTTGTTTGGCGGTGGCTCTAAGGGACATTTTGTAGACACCGCATGACACCGCGACGTGTTCGTGTGTGCTTCACAGTTGTGCTTCGTTGGGGTTTCAGTCTTGGTGCTGAACACTTTGCTTATTTTGGAAACAACAAACAATGTTGGTCGGTCTTGTTGACTTTGTTTGGGCTGGTTTGGAAATCCTTGATGTTTTGAAGTGACATTTCAGGAATTACATGGAATTACGGTTTTGATATTTTTGCTGATTTGAAACGCAGTTTCAACTTCAGGGACGATGCTTGGACATTCACTTTGGACTTTGTCGACATGTTGCTGCAGATTCAGATTTTGAACCTGTGCTTTGATTTTCATTCGTGTCGTTGTCGGCGTGTTGGAACAGATTCTGATTTGAGACTTGGAAATTCAACTTCACTTTTGGCATGTTCTGTTGACAACTTCAATTCATTCCGGGATGTGCTCTTGACAGTTGATGGAATTCAATACTTAAATCCAGTTTGTATCAGACGGTACGCTGCCAAACACCTGCCACTATGCTGCAGTTCATTGGTTTAAAGATGTTTAAAGGACATCTCTGCTCACCATGTGCCCGCTTACATTTGCATTTGTTTGAGTATGTTGCAGCACGCACTCCTTTTGCGCACTCCATGTAGCGCTTCCATACCCCATTCTTTCATTGTTCCATATTTGCAGTTCTCCCAGTTCCTTTTGCAGAATGAAAGCAACCTAAACGAGCATCATTGCAAATCCAGTTTTTCCGTTAACTGCGGCCCAGTGCATAGCTTGCACCTTGCAGCCTTGCGAACATGACGCGCAGCGGAGGGCCAAAGTGCCCTTGTGGCAGCTGGCTGACGTCTCTGCGGACAGCCGAGCTCCACAACGCTTGGGAGGCTCGAAACGGGACATCAAATTTTTGCATGCTGGTCCATCTTTGCCCTGGGCTGTTCACTGGGCAGGGCAACCGACTGGTCGCCCTGCATCATCCCTTTCACGTGTGTTGACCGACGTTTGTTGCTTTTGCTGTCCATCACCACAAAACACTGTTGCGACGTCACACGTCGCGTGTCTTGCAGATTCGCTTCGTAGTTTCAGTTCTGAGCTTCAGTTTATCTGTTAGGACCGTCCTACGGGTAAACGCCGAACATTCTCGGATGACGAAGGGGGATTTCCCAGTGACTCATGGAAATGCTTGGCCAACTGGATGGGTTGGTCGACTCTAAAAATCCTCGTCTCTTAACCGGGGATACTGTGCAATCTTGTCTCCGCAGCCGCTCTGCACGCCAAGCAACTCAAGGGAACTAGAAACAAGACCGGCGACATGGTGGGACCAAGCCAAAAGGTCGCCCAGACCCTGCGGGTGATGTGCCGCACGGAAGGCGCGGTCCGTTAGGAGGAAGAAAACTTCAAGTGGCGCCAGCACGGTGCCTCCAAGTACTGGCTATTGTGCTTGGATTGCCATCGCAAGACCTTTGGCGCGGACGGGCGCGCGCGAAATAGATGGTGTGTTCCCAGGTGCTCGCCTTGTCCAAGGCTCCCGGTGGGCGAGCTGTACGTCCGGGAGCTGCCCCCGGAGCTGGAGCCTTGCTATTTGAAGTGGAACCCTGCGAATCTAAGATGAGAGAAGATACGATCAGGCTCATTTGATTTCCTATGACGTACTATTTTCAACAATCTAATATACAGAAGATTTTCCTTGACGTTTTAAGTATATATATGTTTATACATATATATTTTACGAAAGCCAGCCGGCAGGCTAGGCTGAAGTTGTTATTACGAACAAAGCGAGCTTAAGGGGTCTGGGGCAGAGCTGACGGGAAGGGCTTCTACTGACGTAATTAGGTGGTGTTTGACCTGTCATGCACCGTGTCGCAATTCAGTGACGGTGGGGTATCGATTCCCCCCCGGCCCGCCTCTGGGGGTTTTAAAAAGTGGACATCTTAGATATATTAAAAACAAAGGAGACGAGAAAGACGCTTTTGGATAGAAGTGAGAACAATTGGAGACATGAGGTCGCTCAGAGACCTAAGAAGGATGTACTGTAACGAAAGCCCGTTCTAATCTGGGATATGGAACAGGATGGAAGGGGACCCGTGTTTCAGTTTCTTGCCCTTTTTGCTGCCGTCATAGCGTGTTTTTCGAAAGAAACACGGCGTGAAATCGAGACAGCAACAACACTTAGCAACAGGTGAGCGAGCCAATGAGGAACTTGCCCTAGCAATGCTTGGATCAGCACGCAACATTTCAGGAAACTGTTTTCATACAGAGAAATTTGGTCTTGAGCTGACTCCCACCAGATATCCGTAATAAACGTCGCCTATCAAGACTCCAAGACAAGACGCAGTTTCTATATCTCTGAATAGCCTCCAGCTCTCATCTCCGCGCTTTTCACTATACCTTGGATATCCATTCTCATGTCCCCAACTAAACTCACTTGCCCTTTAGATCCTATCTCCATCTCCAACTGGACTGACTTGCCTTTAGATCTCATCTCCTTGAACCCTGGTTACGACGCCAAGAGGCAGTGTCTCTATCCCTAAATGACCTCATGTCTCCAACTGGAGTCACTTAAACTGCGTCTTGGAGTCCTGATAGGCGACGTTTATTACGGATATCTGGTTGAAAACAGTTTCCTGAAATGTTGCGTGTTGATCCAAGCATTGCTAGGGCAAGTTCCTCGTATTGGCTCGCTCACTTGTTGCTAAGTGTTGTTGGTGTCTCGATTTCACGCCTTTTTTCTTTTGAAAAACACGGTATGACGGCAGCAAAAAGGGCAAGAAACATGGGTCGCCTTCCATCCCGTTCCACATCCCAGATTTGAACGGGTTTTTGTGACATTCTTCTCAGGTATATAGTGAAATAGATTTTCCGACGGCTATTGACGCCGGCTCCATGTTTAACCCCATGCAACTTCCAATCGTTCTGGCTGGAACTGCGTTGTGCTATTGTTCCCCACCTGCCAGGTGAGGGCCGTTAGATTTTACAAGAATATATTCGCAGCTACACCGAACAGATGTGCGAACACACGGCAAAACATGCAACCGTCTAAGCAAGACCGCATGAGCGGTTAAAAACACATTTAGGGTCACGACCAATCGGACAGCGAGGCTGGTAGTCCGTCTGCGCTGCCATAGCACCACGTCAAAACATGCAACTGTCCAAGCAAGACCGCAGGAGCGGTTGAAAACATACGTAAGGTAAGGCCACGACCAATCGGACAGCGAGGGTGGCAACTCGTGTGCGCAGCCATGGCATATGAGCCTACGTGACTCGCAAACGTATGAAGGCTATGGCTCAAAGAACTATAAAAACAGCCCCAAGGCAAAAAAAGACGTGTTCAGAAGATGTTCAGAACAACGGCAGCCCTCCGTCCTATGCGTGTTTTGCTTTCGCCCCCCCAACCCCTCATCCATGCAAAGAAGCGGTAAAGGTAGTCACGGAACAATCCCCCAACGGCTCTCCCGATCTTTGGCGATACGCCGGGACGATCAGCCCCCTATCGAGCGCGCAGCCTGGACTAAGACCCATCTAGGTAGCCCAAGCGCCTTCCAACTGCCCTACTTGCACCTTGCAAGCACATTTTGCTGCAGTATGCTGCAATAAGATTGGACCAACTAGACTGTGTGAGGAGGTTAGTAACAGGGAATCAATCATCACTGCAAAGACAGGCGTTCACGACTGCTCAAACGTTACCTTCTACATGTTTTTCTTAATTTTTTCTTCATCTTTTAATTACAAGATGTGCTTGACCCCCAAGCGAGAGGGATTCAAACCAACAGGATCCAACAGGAAAGAATAACACATTATGATACATTACTATATTGTGGCATAGTATGATATAATTGAAAGATGTCGAACCATGTCGAACATTTGAACTGAACCATCTCCCGACCTCCGCCCACCGCAGACCGCACGGTGTGCTGCTTCAGCTCTGACGGCTCGCAGATGGAGGGCAACACTTCGGAGGCAGCCAGGATGGCAGTCGCGCAGAAGTTGGCGGTGAAGCTGTTCGTAGCATGACCAGAGAAGATGTTTTTAGAAGGTGTTTGTATGGTGTTTGTTTGCTTGCCTGTGTGATCCTGTGTGATCTTATATGATTTTGTGTGATCGAGTGGGTTTGTTTGTTCTGTTTTGTTTCGTTTTGTTATGTTTTTGTTTGGTTTGTTTGTTTGTTTGCTTGCTTGTTTGTTCTCCATTCTCGCTCTCTGCAGTCAGTGATTGATTCTCGTTTTCTTGACTGTGGATCAAGGATGCTCAAGGCACCCGAGAGACATGTGCTAGGAACCGTTTGCTGAATAAAAGTTGCTATGACTGCTATGACTTCCTCAGTGGCCGATGGTTGTGTGGAAGCTCCAATCATGTGCAATCCAAATTGCAAGAATTGTTGCAAGCCACCTTGAGCCAGAAAAAACACATTGGGTCTCATGTCCAAGAGTTCAGCCAGCCTGAGCCAAGATCGACGACAACGACACCACCATCGCTGGACACCCTTCATCCTACATGAAAGGCTTCAATGTAGGCAGAGCTTGTGAGCTGTGATGAGCTGTGATGAGCTGTGATGAGCTGTGATGAGCTGTGTCCTGTGGTCAGATGTGGTCAGATGTGGTCAGATGTGGTCAGTTTTCCACGGCAGGAACGCATAGGACCGCCTGCGATCCCTTTAATCCGTACGCTTGCTGAACATGACTTGATGAATCTATATGATATGATATCATGATATATTATGATTATATTCGCTGCTTGGATCTGCTTGGCATCTTAATTTATGGGATCAGCATCGATGGCACCTTCGGCAAGGCCAAACTCTCCGAGGGCATGGCCTTGAGACGGAAGATGTCAACGGTGAAGACTTGGATGCCCTGTTTGCCTCGATGCGTCGGGCAGTCCCTTGGTGCTTTGTACAGCCATGTCAGTTTTGATGTCGAAATATATCGAAATATGTTCAAATATGTTCAAATGAATCGAGGTGATTGGGAACGTTGCTGCAGATCCTGCGATTGAAGACTGGTGCTTTGATGTGCTTTGCACATCTTTGCACCACCCGTTTTGCACCTGAGGTACTGCACAGTGGCCCCTATGCGGTGGTCATCAAAAGGAGCATGTGCCCAGGAGTTCCTGCGAGCAGAGCCACAGCAAGCGCAGTATCCAAACCTTAATGATGCTTGTGATATTTTGTGAATATAACAAGATGTGTTTGTTTGTTTTTTAGTATAGTTTTCCTAAATTTTCCTAATCAGTAGTGTCATTAGTCATCTTGGCCGCCTCGACTGAAGATGCATCGGGCAGCGTGTCGTTTTCAATGAGCGTTTTCAAAGGTGTGAACCAAGCAAAAACAAGCAGACGGGACATCAATGGTAGTGCCGGCAGGTCTCTGGAAATTGATGCAAAGTGTCAGTGCAGCTCACTGGAAGTCTCCTGCTGATCCAACAAAAACTCCTCCATGTGAAGCGCAGCAGGAGTGCGCGATTTGGAGGGCTCGAACGAAGGCCATGATGCCATGCCCCTGAAGCATGCCGCGCCTAAACCGAAGACCGGCTGCCCACATTGGGTGGCAGTGAGTGTCTCACAATATGTTATATATACTGTATATATATATATATATGGGGATATATGAAGAGTATGCTTTAAACCTTTGGACACCTGAGCCAGGAACATTCTATTACATGTTGTTTTCCTGGTGGTAAGGAAGCAACTCTGTTGCAGCGGCAGTGAACACAGTTCTAACTCACCGCGATCCACCTGTGATATGGCAATATACCGCATGGACTTTTCTGGAAGCGTGGGTATCAGAGCAGCCCCGCAACCTTCAGCCGCACTGTCTCAGGTGCAGTACCTGCAGTCACGGGGCCACTCCGAAGCGGTACAACTCTTGCAGAAGGTGCCAAAGACCAAGGATCCCTACGAGCAGCTGGGCAAGGGGATAGGAGCAAAGAGGATGGGCTCAGTAGTCACATGTCACATTTAGTCGCAAAATGTCACAAATACACCTAAACACTAAACTCAACATGCATATGTAAATGAAAGGTACTGGGAAGGGATGGAGTGGAATGAAGTGTAATGCAAGGTATGGCTACTGTATAGTTTGACATAGTACCGAGGGTGTTTACGTGTGTCCGTGTGCACATATAGATTAGATTAGTTTAGATTCGGTTGGGTTAGAGTAGATTGGATTGGATTGGATTGGATTGAATTAGGTCAAATTGGATTAGGTCGGATTAGATTAGGTTGGATTAGATTAGGTTGGATTAGATCAGGTTGGATTGGATTGGATTAGGTCCAATTGGATTAGGTTGGATTAGATTGGGTTGGATTAGTTTAGGTTTGATTAGACACTATAGATAGATAGATAGATAGATAGATAGATAGGGATGTAGACAGGAGATTAGAAAGACAGAGAGAAATACAGATTGCCAGACAGGTGGACAGAAAAAGATAGAGAAAGAGATAGAGACAGATATAGAGACAGAGGGAAAGAGAGAGACACAGTCGCATGTACTGTATATGGCTGTTCGGACAGCCAAATTTGTCCATGCAACACAGCAAGGCCTTACCTTGGGGCTGGCAAGTTTGGAGCACCCAGGCAAGTCTTTGGCGTTCCTCAGCTCCTTCAGACGTCTCCAGGTTTCTATCCCATTTTATTTCATAGTATCTCCATCGGTTCATTATGCATGAATGAAACGTGCAGATGCCTCAGCGCGGTATTGCACTGGCAGGGTCAGGAGGTTTGCTTCTTTGATTGCAGTGTAAAACCATGTAAAACCCATCAAGTGGGTGGGAATCATATGTGCCATGAGTCAATGAGATGTGTCATGATGTGCCAAGGAGACCGTGTCTAGGATACTTGGACAATTGTCTTCAGAAGAGCGCCGCCAACGAGTTCTTGTGGTGGACAATGACTTGGAGGGCTCTTGCGGCCTGAAGAAGGTGCCGTGGAAATGCAACCAATGCAACGAATGCAATAACCAAAGTATCCAAATCCCGATTAAACATTCAAACGTGCGAAGTGGGATGCTATGGGATGCTATGGGATGCGCTCATGCTGCTCAATTTTTTTTGACCTTTGTGTGTGTGGATACCGAAGCTATCAAGATCGCATGTAACGGCACAAGATCAGCACGACAAAGAGCACCAGTTTGATCCCAAATGGAATTCTGCAACAAAAGACAGACGTATCCAGGTGGGTGAGACTTTTCCGGAGATCTATTTGAAGGGTGGAATCATGGAGCGCGGCAACTTCAGTGCATGTGCTGGATTCAGCAGCTACAGCGGTCGTTGCGCCGTTTTTGGCACTTTCGCAGCTTTTCAGGAGATGATTCTCAGTGAGGCTTCCAACCGGGCAAGGGAATGCAGTGATTTGTATTTGATGCCGCACACTGTCACCAACCTAGATCGACAAGACAAACGGCATCACACAGTCTGCCTTAAAACAAGTCAGATGTTATGGTTTCAGGAATCAAGTTGCCTGTGTTCTCTTGTTCTTGGATCTATTGGGAGCAGAACGCCCTTTATTATTTGTCTTTGTCCCTGCGAACTGCGATCTGGTTCTTGGGAGAGTTGAGGATGTATATTCTCAAGACTCCTGTCACTCTCCAGGTGTCAATGGCACGCCTCAATCACTGCAATGTCTTGTGCCATTTTAGCCACAGCGGGGTGGACGACATGTCAGAAGCTGGCCCTGAAGGCAGTATGATGAAGTACTGTGAAGCATCATGTAAACTTCATGCAATATGTGCGTGATCATGTGTGTGTGTGATTCTAGTAATGATGGCTATAGCTTTATTATTTAGATGATCAGAAGCTAGTAAAAAAACAATAATCATTTATTTATAGTTGTTTTTTTCCCGTTGTATCTGGTTCCAATGGATTGACTGTGACAAGCGTTCTCAGAATTCAAGTTCAGCATATGGTTCAGCTCCATTTTGTTGAATTGAACTGAAGTATGCATGGCATGTTGCCATATGTTGCCATGCTTGAGGACAACACCTGCCATTTTGGAGTGAACAACTTCTTTTCTGACCTGGGGCTGAAGAGCAAACACGCCCCAGACACTCAGCTCTTCTTTCCTGCAGATGTACATCAGACTTCAAAGGTGGTAGAGGCAATTTTTTGGCAGAGCGGCTTGCGCTTCATCTACACCACGCGGTCCAAGGCCGACCGAAAGAATGATGAGGGATTCCGTGTATTCCTCTCTTTGGACATGACGTTTTTGTACATCAATATTTTATCATCAGCCCTTGAAAGTCGGGTTTTTATCGTGACATCATATACAGAAACTCAAGGTTGTGTTTGTCACTCACAGATCCTTTTGGTCTTTCTGCAGATGATCGGGGATTCATACAAGCCCTTTTGAGTTTCTCCTGATTGCTTCAGGTTCCCGAGATCTTGGATGACACTGGAAGGGCTGTTTTTGGGGACGGCTATGAATTTCAGCTGGGAAAAGATGATTTGATTTGGGGAAATACGACGTGTGACGGCTACATCGTCTCTTACGGCGATGCGTTGTATCGATCCCTAGATGCGGTGCACCGGCTTCAGCACATGGGCGTGGCAGTCGGGCTGGTGAACAAGTGCCATGTGAATGCTGTGGATGAAGATACTCGGAAGTCTGAATGGCCGGTGGTCCAGATAGCTTGGTGTGCCATGAACCTTGGGGGATGGACAAACGAGCCAGACTCAAAACACACCGATAGACAGATAGACAGATAGAAAAGGTGGTGGTGGTGGTGGTGGGATGATGATGATGATGACGACGACGACGACGACGATGATGATGATGATGATGATTGTGATGACGATGACGACGACGATGGTGGGTAGATGTGGGTAGTGAAACATTGAGCTTTTGAAGGGTTTTGTGTTTGAAATCAATCAAGGATATGATGCAAACCATCGGCAAGTCCAAATTTGTTCTTGTCGTCGAGTCTCTTGGCTGGCGCGCTTCCGAATCCTTTTTTTTTTGTTTTTGGTCGCATCGCCCCGATTCAAAGGCTCATACTGTATTGCAATTTGCACGGACTGGATTGACCTTTTGGAAGTCAAATGTAGCTGATGGTATCAAGATGTTTCAAGATGTTTGGAAGTGTTTCGAGATTCGAGATGTTCCGGGGCCTGGAACTTGTGCTAAGATGTGCCAAGGTCTCAAAATTTACAAACAGGCCTGGGCCTTCGCCTGGGAACCTGGCTGTTGGAACGCGAACTGACGCCCAAATTTGCGCGATGTGGTACGCACAAGGAGGGTTGTGGCGGCACCTGGGAGCAAGCCTACTATCAAGGCACGCAGGGCATACTGGGCACAGGCCACTTACGGGACAGAAGACGCTGCAGCTAGGGTGCTGCAGATGATTTGAAGTCTGAAGTTTTTCAGGCAGATCAAATCCTGGACTCATGAAAGACGATCGATAGTGTACAAGAGTTTGCCACACCACCTCGAAAATTGTAATGGTTGCATCAATGAATGTTATTTCATGTTATTTCATTTGGTACACACCGTATGTTTCTAAGCAGCAATGATGCAGTCTCTGAAATTTGTTGAGGTTATGATTCAGCCTCCATCGTCTCCACAGTCCTCGAATTGGCCACGCCTCAAGGCATGTTTTGAGTTTTTGAAACACCCCATCCTTCACAGCCTTGGCACATCATCGAAGAATCGAACATGATGTTTGTGATGTTTGCATTTGCTTGTTTGGTGCGCTGAACGTCACTTGTTGCCATGACCCGAGGTTTTCCTCCCTGAAAAGAGCAACACATTGTACTCTCAGCTTTACCGTAAGATGCTGTAAGTCACAATTGAATGTCTTTTGGTCTTCCAGGCATAGAATGCAGCAGTCCAGCAGCATTGCAGGTTCAAAGGATGGTGCCCTTAAGGAGGCTTACAAAGGTCGAGCAGTGGCATCTTGGCAAAGACTCATGTCATTCATGTTTAGTAAGTTCAATAGAATCTGGGAGAGGATAGATTGATAATGATTGATAAGATTGACAATGATTGACATGTTTATGCAGAAAACAACATTACAGTAATATGATATAATATGATCATATATGATCAAGTGATCTCACACTGCCTGTTCATCCTGGCATATCCTGGCCATATTATGCCACAGAAAGTGAGTCAGCAGACTCAGCAGATTGAGGCACGGCCTCTGGGTGCAGCGGCAGTAGGCCCACTGCATGGGAGCTGAAGCAAGTCACTGTTGCAATGCTTTGTTTTATTTGTTTATATTCGTTTCCAACCTGCGGCCACGTGACACGTGCAGCGCAGGCGGCTGGTAAAGGCCCCCTCTATCGGTTTGGGCAGTGATGCCACAATGTCATACATTAGACTGTGATGCAGAATGGGACTTGGAAAATTGATCCTGATGTTTCACACGGTTGCCTGAAGGATATGTTTAAATTTCCAACTATAAATTAAATTTATGTACTTGTACAATGCATTGCATCATGCGGATAGTGCATGATAGTACTGCATATTGATCTTGATAACATTTGATCATGCATCATATAGTGCTGTACAAAGGCGTATATATATATATATTGATTGTATAAATTGCATGGCATTAGATGTTATAGCACAGCGCATGTTCATCTATGCAATTGTACTATATGTTACGTAATTGTATGTGTTTTCCTAATGTGTGATGTCATATGATCATGGACATACGCAATAGATGTAATATTTGAAAGTATTTTTAATAATGTATACATTCGCATGTGATTTTATTTGAATATGCCCTGAGTATAGAATAGTAACTACTGGTATAGCAGTATAACACATATAAAACCCCGTGCATGTGGATGGACATGGTACTATAGAGCATTTTTGAAAGAATGCACTCCTAGTTGTGTCATATAAAAGGTGCCATTCTGCATTTTGATTTCTCCAGTGCTGTTGTGCGGCCCCAAAGCCTTGGGACGGCACATTGTGCAGAGGTGCGAGTTTTGTGCCCGAGCCTTGTCCCGGGCTCGCGGATAGGACAGGTGAGACTCAGCAACGCCACGGACTTCTCTCACCTGCCTTTCCGGTGACAGCCGGAGGTTCCACAAAGGCATGCCCGGCAATCAATCGAATCTGTGTAGGATGACAAAGGATGCACAACGAAAAACAGGATACTGTATAAAGGTTGATGTATCTGTATATGCACATCTTAAAACACATAAAATGTACTATTCTTGTTCTACCTTTTTATAGCAATCATTTGGGTATTTGCTTTGTGGGTGCTGCTGCTTCAGGGTCACAAGGCCAGTGACGGTCCAGCTGCTTGGAGATAAAGTCTCTGGATCGTTGAAGCTGAGCCTCGTGGCCAAGTTCCGAGGAGCAAAGCCTCCTCAAATGGCACAGGTGAAGCCAAGTTCGTGGTCGCTGAAATAGCACGCAGTGTGTTCCATTTTCACTTGTTGTGTCTTAATGTGTCTTATATGTCTTATGTCTTCCTTATCCATCCTTATCCATCCTTATCCATCATTGTCAAGCGCGACTGGTGGCGGAATATGACTGAACCTACCCAAGGCCAAGGGGAGTTGATACAGAAAGGCGCTAGTAGCTACCAGCTCGCTACCTTGTCCTTGCCATTTGGATCAAAGCTTCCTGTGCATTAGCCGCCTCTTTGAAAGCAGCGGCGCCCTGTATGAACACAGCTTGTGGATGTTTCTCCGTTGCAAGTTGCATGTGTATGTATTTATCATGTATTATGTGCACATATATAATATTATATTTATATGACATATCTATATTATATGGTTGGCATGGGCCAGGTACACACACCTCACAACTCATACAATCAGATTTGAATATTCCCAACAGCCGTGCTTCTTCAATCATACAATATATCCTCACTAGTTATATAAACTCATTCCTTCTGAGCCGATCCCTGGGTGAATTCTGTTTGGAGCAATCCCTTTGCGCAGACACGTCAAAGATTGTTAAAACGCTTCTAAACCAACCTCTAGCTCCTCTGAGCCATGGGTGGCTGGAACTCACATCCCGAGCCAGAGCCGAAGCTTGAGCCAAAACCAGAGGTCAAACAGGCCAGACGGTCGGCCAGACGTGACCGGACTGTCGGACTCCAAGGATCACATAGGATCACTATGTGAACGCCTCACCCCCAAGGAGTTGATGTAGAAAGTCAAGTAGATTTAGGAAGTGACGGCAAGAAGGATTATTGATATATCAATATCTGTATATAATCCTGTGCGCTTCCTCATCGGTAGAAACATTTAAGAACTTTGATTTATATCATAATCTAGTTCACAGACCATCCTGCAGTTGTGATCAACATGTCCTTGGTGGATCTTGGTGGGAGATGCGGATGCGGACAGATACGGACAGCGTATCGACATCTGTCGAAGGCAAGCTGCTTTGATGATCCGGACAGCCTGTCACCAGAGGAGATTCTGAGACAGCTGTTGAAAATTGAGAAGTGCCTCGGCAGCCCATGGCAGCCCATGGCAGCGAGAATGCAGACACATGCAGACCATTGTCATCAGATTGGCATCAGATTGTTATCAGATTGTCATCAGATTGTCATCCATTGTCCTTGACGTGCAGCCAGTTCTTGCTTCGCATGATAAGGCAGTGCTGCCCAGCTTCGCAACAGCCTCAATTGAATTGGCGCAATAGCAAAGACAAAAAGGTGAGGGAACATCTCCACGACCAGATGCAACCCACTCGTAGCGTCGTCCTAGTTCTGCAAACATATCAGATAAGATCTCGCTGGCTTGGTTTCATGATATCTAAGCCCGTGCTAGAAATCCTGTGCATGAGAGCCGGCGGTCTTGGAGCTCATGCAAACAGAGTAAAGCATGGTGCAATGGTCAAAAACAGATGATATCGTATGATAATATATGATAATTAACAGGTCACAATAGCGAATGAGAGAATGATAGCGTGAGATATTTGGGAGGTTGCTGCCACAATGTTTGCAGTTGCCTGCATGAAAACCTCAGGTCTGCAGCCTGCAGCTGGCCGAAGGCACTACGGATTTGGGGATGGGATGCCGTTCCGCCGTCCTGGTTTGTTTTGGGGCATTGTGGAACTTGGAGCATGTAAGGAGCCCAATGCAAGCCTGGGTCCTGATGAAGCTGAGGGCAAAGGCTGGCACCAATCATAGCCAACAAGTATTTGAAACATTTTGAAACATGTTGATCTGAAATCCAAGGGATCCAGCGAGTCATCTTTCAGGAGAGGATGGGGAGACTCTCTCCGTCAAGGTCGGTTGGGCCTTCCAATTGATCCCAAATGCTTACTGTATCTGATCTTAAGTGCATGCACTCAGACCAGTGGCGCAGTGGCGTGCAGTAGCATCTGCTGCACATCCACCATATGCCATATTTGGCATGAACTGCCGCAGCATGCCGCAGCCCTTGATCGAAGAACACAAATCCTGGCATTGACACTATGTTTCGACTATGTTACGACTATGTTCATTCATAGAACCTGGAGAGATGCAACGCAGTAGACAAACGCAGAAAAAAAATCCACAGAGGAGACAAACAGAGGCGCGGTTCGACTTGCCATGACTTGCCTGACTGGAGAAGCCATGTCTCATGGAACTCCTCCAGTGCTCACTGAGCCCATTTTGGAGGCTGCTCATGGCTGCTCATTTTCTTCAAAGGGCAACATTTTTTGGAGAAAATCTTTGAAGTCGTGGCAGTCAAAGGTGATACTGTATTGGTAGAATTTGCGAAATCACGCTAAGCTCTGGTATTTGTCCGTTGTTTGTTCCCACAAGGCCAAGTCATTTTCCTGCTGGAGGGCGCTCTGCGTGTGACTGCCAAGGCTTTAAATCGGTGTTTTGCATTCGATCACCTGGATTATCAAAATGTATAATTCTCCTGGATTAAATCGGTGGATTGCTCTCGCAGATTTTGAAAGGATTATCACATATTATCAGATATTATCAGTAAGTTAAACCTATCATTTTGCTGTGGAGGCAGCGCTGCAGGTCCTCAATCACCGACAGTACCTTGGATGCAAAGCTCCATCTCACCCTCTCCATATGGCTTCAAATGGCTTCATATAAAGCTTCGTATAATCTTCATATGCATAAGGACGGCCACACTTGTTACATTGAGGGACTGTGGACATATGAGGCCAAAGTAGCTTGGTGTGGTGTTTGGCCCTTGGTTTCAAGAGTTTTACGAGCAGTTTGGAAAACAGTGGCCTCGATCACCTCGCGAACTGCACTACTTGCCTGAGGTCATCCTGGCAGCGCTGAGAAGAGGAAGCAGACCGAGACATGCAGCAAGCTTCAGGGCCAGTGTGATGCCTAGCTTTTGAAGTAACTATTATAGGTTGGAATCCTGTGCTGTTTTTCAGTTGGATGCTCATGATAGTGATGCCAACGGTCTTTTGTCCGCTTTTGCCAAAAGAGTTCTGAAGCCTGTAGCTGCCGTAGCTTCTAATGAAATGTTCAGCTTCTCTGATTCCACATTGGGCTGCCGCATTTTCGCACTATTCACTACAGCATAATGCGGCATTGTCACCAGGGTCTTTTCAAGATGTGCTCTCTCCGCTACTTCCTGAAAGCGTTGGAGTCTTCAACAAGGACGAACTGGGTTGTGCTGGGCATGATAGCTGCACTTCGAAATGCTCAAAAGCTCAAAAACCCATGACAAGCCAGGAGGTCCCAGTGCTCCCAAAGAAGAAGCTGAAGAAGCGTTTGTATGATCTGCGAGATCAACTTGAACCACTAGACGGTGGGACGTGGTGTGTTCTGACTCATATGTATTACGTGTGTATTGCCAGACTGGTGCGACACAACCATTGCAAGTTTACAGTATCGAGATTAAGAGCATTGAGCATATGATCGTGAGGCAAGTCCGTCTCTAGAGTGTGCGACCTCCTCCGCTGGCAACCCAGTGACTGAATGATTGTGGCTAGTTTGTGAGTTCCTTGTCAAGAGTCCAGTTACCAATGAAGTCAAACAGTTTTTGTACTCCCATTGTTGCAGGGCAAATTTGATCAAATTTGCATAAATTTGTGGCATCCACTTTTCCTGGGTCATTCAAGTAAGGTGAGGCAGCCTTGAAGGGTCTTCCTTGGCAGCAGCTGGAGCCGTGGTTGCAGCAACTGCTATACCGTATCACCACCAAAGACTCAACAGAGCATGGGAGCCCAGCACGGGCAACACGAAATCTTTGCGAATTCTCCAGATGTCCAGCCTCATGCACTGTTTATGTGTTTGTTTCATTTTGTTTCATTGATTGACAGGTTTCAGAAAATTCTGCTGCTTTGTCGTGATTTGCTGGACATTGCCGGTGAAACATATCCGGGTGAGGCGGCAGACACTCATAGACACTCTTTGTCTCAATCAAGTTGGCCAGCCGATTTCGATGACATAACTAGTTGATCCATAAGTTTGCCTATCCGAAGATGTGCAAGTCTAATTCTTGCATGTTCTTGCGTGTTTCTTGAATCTACTCCTAAACATGTTTGGATTCAATGTGCCGCTGTTTGGGTACGGGATATGATGGTATAATATGGCAAATGTATGTAAATGTTTTCAACATTCTCTTCAATCTCAATCATATCAATTGGAAGGCCTTGTCTTCCATCCTGATTGCAGCACTAGTGCAGCGTGGAAAGCTGGTGCCCTGGTGTGAGGTGTGCCTCGGCAGGGTCGGCAGTCCATTGGTTTGGCTTTGCTCCAAGGCTCGAAGTTGCGGAGCAGATGCTGAACAATGCTGCAGGAGACCTCAACCTCTGGCATCTTTGGCTCTCCCGTGACAAGAGTGCCTGTGTCACTTGCTGTGTGATTTCAAAATGTCATGTGTTTTCATTCTTTCATAATTTTGGTTCCAAGGTCGCACATGACCGTGTCAAGATGCGAAGCTTCCAGCCAATGTGTGGGTGCACAGCAAGACACGCCGAAGAACACCTGACAATGTCGTGGAACTGTGTATTGTACTATATTGTACTGATGAATATAATCAATATATTTGATAATGCAACTCCTCAAAGATCTTGTGATGCGCTGGCGAAAGGGAGAGAGAAAATCTCGAGGACCGGTGCTTGCGAGATAATATTCTGGCTAGAGGTCATTCTTGCATGGGCACGCTTGCACAGTTCATTTCCAAAGCCTTTGCAGCCTGAGTTATCCAAGAGTTGTTTATGTTTTGCCTAGTTGGACTGTGTTCTTTCCTTATCCTTGGACTGAATAAATCCGAGAGAGTCTCATTGCAGCGTGTGCTGATCAACGGTCCACTCTAGCCCTGCTGAGACTGGGAGCTTTCACAGACATTGGTGACACTACCAGGCAGCTTTCACAGACGTTAATGGTGCCTGTTTTTGATGTTTGCTGGACATGCGTGCCCTGCCAGAACAAAGACTCATCCGAGCAGCATTGAAAACCTCCATGAAGGAAAGTTGCAAGGGGATGAAACCAAGTTGGGCCCACCCAAGACATGTAGGACAATGCATCGTAGGATTAGAAAAGATTGGCACAAGGGTTTTCGCCACCGCTCAAGATCCCCGTCTTCAGGCTGCGGGGGCTCTTCAATCACGTCGGGGACCTGGCCTGCTTGGCTCATCACTGATGTCATGCGAGTCATGCGCCTTTTGATATTTTGAGTAGCCTCGAACACCTCCTCTTATGTGGCTACAAAATGTTAGAGCATTTTAGAACGAATTGTTCCAAATAAGTTGCACCAATCTATGTCTTGAGTAAGTTTGCATTGGGACCGCTCTTGTTCCGTGAAAGCGCAATCGATCCCGCAAGTATGGCATAATGGGGTGCGTCAGAGAAATTATGCGACATAAGCTGCGCATCGCACTTTTTGGACGGAGCTCGTTTGGAAGTTGGAAGGTGTACCTGAAACAGCTGGGTCCTATTGGGCCGGTCCTTCTTCACCGTGCAAGGTCTTGCATCCGTTAGTCCTGCAAGATGCAGTGCGGTTGAACGGTGGCCTACCTGCAGACAGTCTGATTTCATAGAGCCTGAGAAGCTCTGTCTGATTGAACTCTGAGACTTTTGCACAGCGAAAGGTGCAACAAATGCAGAAAATGCAACAGAAATATCCATCCCATGATATAGTCAAATATTCCGCGAGACTGTTTTGACAGATTCGAATTTGTGTTTCTGATATTTCCATATATTTCCTAGTTTTTGCTACTGTAACTGGCCATAGCAGCAATAGCATGCCATAGTTATTTGAACCTTAGACCTCTAAGACTTGACCACTTAGGCAGTGCTATACAGACTCTTCTCCTTGGCTTCTGTGGAAGGTGACTCGCCCTCACGCTGCAGATACTGGATATATGATTCTTCCAACAACACAATAGTGAAGAGTGAAGAATGGGCACACACACGTATAAATAATATATAAAAATTTATATAAATACATACGCAATGTTACAAAATAATACGGACAAGTATGCGTGTGCGTATGGATATTTTTTCGTTGGTGCTAAGTCTTGCACGCTTCATCAATTTTTGCTTGATATTCATCCTGGTATAAGCAATTGGGAAATGCTTCTTCTTGCTTTCTTTCTCTGGACTTGATTGCGCAGGCCAGACTGGCAAGAAGAAGCCTTTGCCTTGACTACATTCCTCTTGGTTCCTGATTGTACGTCAGAAGGACGGAGCTTTCCCCTGGACTGCACTTCAGAACTTCAGGTCTTGGTGCTTCTCTCCAAAGCTGAACTTGAGCAGGGACCTTTGCGAACTTTGATGCAGACGATGCAGAGCGTGAGAGCGATCCCGAAGAGTCAGTGCTTAGGCTTAAGATTGACGTGCTCAGGCTACCCTATGAGTGGCTCCAAAGGACTGCATCAAGTGGACCTTCAGGTGACACTTGTGGCACTTGTGTCATCTCGCCAACAGTATCAACAGTTGAATGTTGGAAGGATTCAGGAAAGCATCGAGGACTCGCCAAAAGACTATGGCCTCCGCGCTGTCTTCGCCTCAGCCACCACTCCTCAGTGACTGTAG
This sequence comes from Symbiodinium sp. clade C Y103, assembly GCA_003297045.1. NCBI lineage: Eukaryota > Dinophyceae > Suessiales > Symbiodiniaceae > Cladocopium > Cladocopium sp. clade C. The sequence continues at coordinate 3,861 of BGPT01001168.1, read as the reverse complement.
CAGGGGCCTAGCACTGTTGCACCCTGGTACCATATTATGCCATATTTTGCCAGGAGTTCACCCTTGCACCGGAGCTTTCAATTGATGGCTGGCACTGCAGCCGGGAAGCCTAGACTGTTTCAAATTAAAGAATGTTCAGTGTCACGTATGTGTACTTCGTGCATTATGTTATAGAAATCGCACGAGAGGGTGGAGGGGCTTCTCTAGCTCTGTGCGGCTTTGCTTTTAGAAACTTACCCAGCATTACCCAGCTATTTATTTCCTGTCGAGCCAGGGCCTACTTTGCGGCATTTGATAGCTGCCCGGCAAAGGGCAGGTCAGCTGCTGTCTAAGCGCACGTCCTTAGCTTACTGTACATGGAATCGCGATGCCGAACTTTTCTTGATCTGCACCTGGCAGGGAACGTGTTCATCAAAGAGAGTGACTCTAAAGCCTTGATAGATGCCTGGCTTCTGACCTGGCTTCTGACTGCCTGTGTCAAGCCTGGCATATCCGAGGCTAGAACGACTAGATGAGGCTATGTATGATGGAGGCCAGCTGTTCCCTGCACAAGGTGAATTCAGCATTTTTTTGTATGTCTCTGTGATTGTGTGCGTGAGTGTTTTCGTTTTCTTCGCAGGTGTCACTTGTCTAGTCGCTCCCTGAGACTACTTCCATCGTCGGTGCTGGATAATTTTGGGATCTTTGACCGGGTGCTGTCTACTTAGATTGATGGGCCCAACATTGGATACCGTGGCGCAGTGCAACGACGCAGCGTGTTTGAGGGTCGTCGCGACGGTGGGAACCCTAAAATTGCATTTGCATTATACCGTAATTTATACCGTAATTTTCTATCATTCTTCATGAACTTGCAAATAGCAAGAACAGAGGAAAGAAAAACTCACTTTAGGTGGCAAGAATTTCTCCATGGAGGAAGATGAGGACCCCCGGGTCAAATGATGGGTGTGGTGTTTTGCTTTGCTTCGGTGGCATATAAGACGAGGATACAAGACAGCATTAAAAACGTGGAGAAGGAAATGACAGTGTGAACGTGGCCGAACATGGCATTGCAGATTGTCGAGAATCTTCATGCTCCCTACTTCCGCCATGACCAGATCGACGTGACCTTGCGCCAGCTCTTTGGCCCATTGAGTCAGAACATGTCAGAACTTGTTGTGTGCCAACACATCCAACATGATTTGCATACAGAGTCACATCATGGCAATATTATACGTATGATATTTCATGGCCTTGAAGAGCCAGCCTGACAGGTTACAAGAGCAAGGAGAGGTTCCGTTGGTTGTGATGCCAGCGAGATACGTTTAGGCCTCAGAGCAGGAGTGCATGGGCAATTTATTTGCTTACATTTTGTCTTATAACCTAAAACTATCCCAAGACATCCTACTGCATTCTTGCTGCATCTATTGTGAGCGACAGCTCCTTCCATTCATTCTTTGGCCAAGACATTTGCCCATCTTGGAGATGTTCGCGATAAAGACCAGATCGGTCCATTTGTCCCACTAAATCAGTGGGTAGAGAAGTGGTTGCGAGAGCCTTGGTGAAATGTCTTGACAAATGCATTGTCACGGTGAAAACATGTAACGATTTGAGTTCTACTCCTCACTGCGGATCGAGCTTTTCAAGGTCTAAACAGCAGATTTTCGTAACCTCGGACGATGAACCAGATGATGCGGCACTTTCCCGAGTTCAGTGCTTCGTGATTGATATACCATATTCAGTTCCTGTTCTGAAGGGTCTGAAGGGCATGTTGTCTTCTCAGAGATTCTCTGACCCGTAGGTATGGCTGTATGCAACACTTGATACAGCAATCGAATCCGTTTCATCCTGAGCCTTCCAAGACCTGGCGCAGCCACTCCGTCGTGATGTAATGTACTGTATTAGATGAAATCAGGATGGCAGAGTTTTCGTCGTCACCCGGGACAAGGTCGGGCAGTAGAGTCACACAACTGTCACACACCACTGTATTGACTTGTACATCCTTCAACACCATTTCATTTTGGCACCATTTCGCCACGATCCTGCAACTCAGCTACAGTCTATTATGTACTATGCTGTACTATTTAATGCTATTTAATACTATTTAATACTATTTATTTATTATATGTCAATTTTCTCATGATTCTCAAGTGGTTTCCGCATATGTATGTATATACATATACTGAGAAACGGTATAATGAACAACGGTCCGATTTGGCACCCAATTGTTTCCTCAAAGTTGGACCGGCAGCTCACCTCACATTCACTGTTTGGCAGCAAGCTAAGCCGATGGAAGGCCCAGAACCATCGCTCCCAAGTGTGGGGCATCAGGTGCTCACCAACTCTGGGTGCAAGAGATTAATTGAATGAATGTTTAGAGTTTTTTTCGACATGGTCGGATGGTTTACTCTTGCCCCAGAGGCTTTCCCTGGAGCTCTGTTTTTCCTGTTTTTTTCTAGACTTGACAGGTTCAACGAGGGTGACCGTACAAAGCTCAGCTTTCTGTTCTGAGAATGTGAGCCAGTAGCGCATTTTCGTGACCTCCGTTGGAGTGAGGTGCCATTGAACTTGAGCGGTCATGGCGTAGATGGAGCGCCATCACCCTAGACAGCGAAGAAGTGTGAACAAGATAGACGCATCATGACTCATCCATTTTGAGCTCAGTTTGGTCGAGCCATGTCAAGCCTGGAACTTCGACAGAATGATGGTCGTCGACAGGCTCTATACCTTCGTTGGTTTGCTTGTTCCTTAGTGTCTCCGGGCCCTGCATGGGCAGATTGATTGTGTGAATGAATCGAGTCCTTTTGTTCTTACAGTGTGTAAGTGAATAGAGTACATTACATAGGAGTGTAGGCTGGATCACTCTTGGAGACATGCGAGTGCGGTCACTCAAGCATTTACAGAAATCTGCGACAATCAGTGAACTATCAGAACCCATCTTGAATCTTCTTGAGCGCATTTGAGTGTCACAAGGCCATCTCCTGGGCTGATTGTGATCACTTTTCAGAGGACAGCTTCCGACCTAAGAACTTCACAGCACAAAATAAGCACATTTGAAGGTCAAGACAATGATGATAATGTCATGATCATTATACCATGGCAAATGCGAGTCCAATTCAATGCAACACCAGTCCACATTTTCTTGGATCAGGGATGAGGCAGACTCGAATCACTTTGCAAATTTTGTCATCGTTGAACATCGTTGAGACGTTTCGTTTTACTGTACCTCGTCATTCAATTTCGATTTGAACATACTTGAACTGCGGAAATATCCCCCGCAGCTTCGAGGAGAGCATCATCAAAGGAAGTTGGGAAGCAATCTTCCGAGTTACGAATGACTTTTACTTGGTGAGCTAGAGTAGTGGTGAGCTAGAGTAGTGGTAACCTAGAGTAGTGGTGAGCTAGAGTAGTGGTGAGCTAGAGTAGTGGTGAGCTAGAGTAGTGG
>BGPT01001167.1:160257-181255 GCA_003297045.1 Symbiodinium sp. clade C Y103 | reverse complement strand
TTGCTTGTTGCTTGTTGCTTGTTGCTTGTTGCTTGTTGCTTGTTGCTTGTTGCTTGTTGCTTGTTGCTTGTTGCTTGTTGCTTGTTGCTTGTTGTTTGTTCTTGTTCTTGTTCTTGTTCTTGTTCTTGTTGTTGTTGTTGTTGTTGTTGTTGTTGTTGTTGTTGTTGTTGCTGTTGTTGGTGGTGTTGTTGTTGTTGTTGTTGTTCCTTGTTGTTGTTGTTGTTGTTGTTGTTGTTGTTGTTGTTGTTGTTGTTGTTGTTGTTGTTGTTGTTGTTGTTGTTGTTGTTGTTGTTGTTGTTGTTGTTGTTGTTGTTGTTGTTGTTGTTGTTGTGTGTTGTTGCTGCTGCTGCTGCTGTTGCTGTTTCTTGTTATTTTTTGTTATTCCTTGTTGTTTCTTCTTGTTTCTTCTTGATTCTTGCTGTTTCTTGTTGCTTTTTGTTGTTTCGTGTCCTTTCGTGTCCTTTCGTGTCCTTTCGTGTCGTTTCTTGTCGTTTCGTGTCGTTTCGTGTCGTTTCATGTCGTTTCTTGTCGTTTCTTGTCGTTTCTTGTCGTTTCTTGTCGTTTCGTGTCTTTTTTTGTCGTTTCTTGTCGTTTCTTGTCGTTTCTTGTCGTTTCTTCTTGGTTATTCTTGGTCTTCTTGTTTCTTCTTGTTTCCTCTTGTTTCTTCTTGTTTCTTCTTGTTTCTTCTTGTTTCTTCTTGTTTCTTCTTGTTTCTTCTTGTTTCTTCTTGTTTCTTCTTGTTTATTCTTGTTTCTTGTTGTTTCTTCTTGTTTCTTCTTGTTTTTTGTTGCATCTTGTTGTTTCTTGTTGTTTCTTGTTGTTTCTTGTTGTTTCTTGTTGTTTCTTTTTGTTTCTTCTTGTTTCTTCTTGTTTCTTCTTGTTTTTGTTGTTTCTTGTTGTTTCTTGTTGTTTCTTGTTGTTTCTTGTTGTTTCTTGTTGTTTTTTGTTGTTTCTTTTTGTTTCTTTTTGTATCTTGTTGTTTATTTTTGTTCTTTGTTGTTTCTTGTTGTATCTTGTTGTATTTTGTCCTATCTTGTTCTATCTTGTTCTATTTTGTTGTTCTTTGTTGTATCTTGTTGTATCTTTTTGTATCTTGGTGGATCTTGTTGTTTCTTTTTGTTCTTTGTTGTTTCTTGTTGTATCTTGTTGTATTTTGTCCTATCTTGTTCTATATTGTTCTATTTTGTTGTTCTTTGTTGTATCTTGTTGTATATTTTGTATCTTGGCGTATCTTGTTGTATTTTCAGGTACCATCCACATGTCTTACGCGAACAAGTTTGTGTCAAGTTCTATTGTTGAGTTCGTGCATCAGTGGAGAAGTCCCAGCTGCGATCAGTGATCAAGTGATAGCCAAGGGAGCAAATAAAAGAAATGGCTCTGACAGTACAATTCTACAAGATGTATGCATACTTATTCTGCAAACTGCATGTACCGTACTGTACACATATCGGGTCAGAAACACTTCGGCAAACTGGGATTGGAGGACGGCAACTGAGCATGGCTTGCACATGACCGTGGGCATGACACATGTCTACCGTGGAGTACTTTTCTCATTGGCCACAAGTCTGCCACATCATTTCTGTGGGATTAAAAAGGGCAACAGCAATGGAACAACCACACACTCCTGATTGTGCTCCGACGATCACGGCCCCGCGCCAAGCAAACTCGATGTCCACATATCCAAAGGGCTCATCGCGGGATGGCATCAAACAAAAGTCTGCACCCCATTTCAAAGACGAGGGTGCTTCGATGAACTCACACTTGGCCACTAGCCGGCCTTGGAAACGCTCCAAGTCAGCCAGTGCTTCTAATCTTCTCTGAGCATAATAGCCAAAACCATCTGCAGGCGGCCCGATCACCAAGAGTTGTGCCTCTGGATATGTGCTCAGCAACCACTCTGCCACATCAGCGAGGATATCCACCCCTTTCTGTCTTACCAGGCGTCCCAAGGAGACGAAGAGACGTGCGTCGGGATCTACTTTCAAGCCAAACTCGCGCCTCAGCTTTAGTCCAAAAACGCCAAATTCACCATTTCCTTTTACTGTCTCTACTTCCGGCCCTTTTTGCATGGACACATCAAAATGTCACGTCTTGCATCGGTATGGCTTCAAACCCCTGATTCTCACGCCAAAACCGCTCTTATAGCTGGAAGTTCAATCTGAGTCCCGTCGATGCCATGTTCGACAAACCGAGTCTCTGTACCACTGCTTTGGCCTCAGACTTCTTTTGGTTCAAGTCTTCCACCAGATTCGCCTCTGGAGATCCACGTGATCGCCAGGATGGATCTACAAATCTACAAATCAGTGAGACATTCTGTGAATCCTGACGAATCTCAATATTCTATGAATCGTAAACAAATGTCACTTATATTGATAGTAGATACTAAAATTACCGAATGCCATATCTTATCCACAAGAAAGGTATCATGCATTCTGTATAAACATTAGTGTGATAGAAATTGTGATCAGGGGACTAAACCCCGGTACCCATGTTTGCAGAATAGATTAGCGATATTGTAATCGACGTTCATCCCTCAACTTTGGTAACATAATGTTTATAATGTACTGTAATATAATGCAATGTAATGTAATATATTATAATGCAATATAATGCACTATAATGTAATGTAATATAATGCAATATAATGCGATATAATGTAATTATGTAATGAAACATGATGTATATATATATATATAACATAATGTAATGTAATATAATGTAATGGAATGTAATATACTGCAATTTAATATAACATGATATAATATGAGACAATATGATACAATATGATATACTATGATATAATGTGATAGATGTAATGTGATATCATGTGATATAATCATAATGTGATATGATAGAATATGATATGATATAATATAATATAATACAATATAATATAATATCATTTCTCATCACTAAACCTCGATCCAAAGAAACCTTAGCACCTTCTCATGCACATGTTGTTCTCAAACGAATCTCAAAACGCCGCAGCTCACAAGCACATTNTCGATCCAAAGAAACCTTAGCACCTTCTCATGCACATGTTGTTCTCAAACGAATCTCAAAACGCCGCAGCTCACAAGCACATTCTTTTTCACCGATCGGGGGAACACACGCTTCGAAGTTTCGACAGGTTGGATCTATCTGGATGTCACAGCGATTCATGCTTTCGCCTGGTAGTGTGTCTCTGATGACACAGATGATGATAGATCGGATGACATTCCCCCCCAATCCCTGTTGTAGGGACTGGGAGGGCGGGACGAAAAAATTTGATTGCAACAATGTTCATGAATGGCTCTGAAAGTTCAACTCCTGTCATGACTCATGTAAACTAGAGTATTGGAATGCCACATGTCATGAAGTTGAACATGCCATGTCAAAGGCTCAGACGCCTTTCATGCATCTCCTCTGATGGAGACTTGGACCACNCAAGTTATGATTCTTGAGAATGTGCATCACTCAAAATTTTTCTTTCCTTTAAGATTCTGTTTGAAATGGTTTTGGTTTCTTTGGACGTTTCCTCATAATAATATTCGGACTGTCTTTGGTTTATTTCTGAGAAAGTGTCGTCCACTACGTGTAAGAACCCTTCTCATCACTAAACCTCGATCCAAAGAAACCTTAGCACCTTCTCATGCACATGTTGTTCTCAAACGAATCTCAAAACGCCGCAGCTCACAAGCACATTNTCGATCCAAAGAAACCTTAGCACCTTCTCATGCACATGTTGTTCTCAAACGAATCTCAAAACGCCGCAGCTCACAAGCACATTCTTTTTCACCGATCGGCGGAACACACGCTTCGAAGTTTCGACAGGTTGGATCTATCTGGATGTCACAGCGATTCATGCTTTCGCCTGGTAGTGTGTCTCTGATGACACAGGTGATGATAGATCGGATGACATTCCCCCTTCTATTCCGATCATGCCTGCCGGTATGGGGTCTTTCTGCTACTTGCTGTTTTCACCAGCCATGCATTTAGAGCTTTGCTGCTCCTGAAGCCAAGGCGAAAATCAGCCCCCCATTCCATTGCTGCCTGTTTCCCTTCGAATCTCGAAGGTGCATCGCTTGGATTACTCTTGCTAGGGACTCTCTCAACCCACCAAAAGGACGGTTTGTGAGCTTCAGCTGAAAAGAAGGCTTTAAGCAAATCATCCATTGTCGGACTAGATGATCTACCTTTGACCACTCCTCCCCTAGCCGAATTGTTGTCTACAAAAAGGAGCACTCTCCTGTTGGAAAGGAGATCTTGGAATTCCCAACGGACCAAAACCATCGTGTAGAGCTCCACCTGGCAAATCAAATTGTCTCCTACTAGGTCCTTCCAGAGGTCCAAGATTTCATCGGCGACCTTGTCTTGGATGACCAAGCGAGTTCCGTGGGACTCATCATACAGGCATGCCCCAATGCCTGCTACTCCGGATTCCCATGATCCGTCAGTAAACACCACAACTGTCCTGGTATCTATGCTCAAGGGAATGGTCCGGGGTTGTGCTGCTTTCAGGAGGGTCAACACGTCCTCACACCACTGCTGCAAACCAGGTGGCTTGTATCCGTCCTTGGAAACCAACGAAAAGATCTTGAAACACGCATATTTCAAAAACCTACCTGCAAAGTACCCCGTAGCGAAGTTCAACAAACCATGCAGTTCCTGCGCCTCTGTGAGAGAAAGGGATCCTTTGGTTCTAACCTCTTCGATCTTCTGGCAAATTTTGTCGACTCTCCCAGCTTTGTTCTTCAAGACTAAACCACCTCCTCGAGGAATGTCACTCAGGTCCAGCGTCAGTCCAAGCACATCAAATGAAAACCCAAAGGGCTTACCTTTTGGTCCTGTTCGATCATGCCTCCACCCCAATAGGTCCAGGAAGTCAGACACTATTTCGTCAGCCGCAGATGCGGAGTTCTGAGGGGCGAACATTGGAAAGTCGTCAAAATAGACGGCCGATGGAACCCGGAGGTATCTGTTGATTAAGAACCAAAGCGACCGACTTACTCTATTGAATGCAAACACCGCCGCAGTGGAGCCGAACATGAGAGAATTGGGTACGTAGAAAACTGGTTTTCCAGACTCGTCTTTGAAATGTACAACAGCCAGATCCCTATGTTCTGGCAAAATCGGCAGCTGTTTGTAGGCTTTCGACAAGTCTAATGTTTTTCCACACCACCCCAATCCAGGCCACTTACTCAACTCCAAGACCATAGCTATGACATAATCCGCGTCTTGGAGGTCCAGGCGGATGGTGGAAGAGTAGGCAGCATTGATCTGAGATTCCAGTCCATCGTCAATCGGTCTCAGCTTCTGGCCCTGTTGGATGACGAACCTTCGGATGACCCGCCAGTTCTCATGGCCAAGGTAGTCGGACACCTCCTCCTCCGAAGAAAAAGGCCCCTCTAGGAAATCCAACTCCTTCTCTTCCTTGGCCGTCTCCACCAAGTGAGCTGCAAACCCTGGCTCTTCCGTTTGAGGGCGTCTTGCTATCAGAGCTCTTCTGCTGTATTGAGCATTGTCTCGAAGTTCTGCTTCGGTCAACACAGCTGGCTTGATCTTCAGCGGGTACACCTCAGGGTGGTCATGTGCTCCTACTAGAGGAACTCCCCTTGTCATAAAGTGCACCACCTCCATGTCATCATATGCCAAGTTTTCTAACAACTGCCTCCACAACAGGAGCTTCTTGCCTTTCACGACACTCTGCACAGGCCGTGCTAAGGATTGGTGAAGCGCCTGTTCTTGAGCTTCGAGCTGCTTGGCGAGTATCCGTGCCTTCAGGAGGTTCTTCTTTCTCTCAATCTCCACCAGTCTGGGGTCATTGTTCACCACAAACTGGATTGCTTCCAGAGTCACCAAGCTTACGGATGTATCGTCCATTGGATGGGTGGCATTCAACGCCTTCTCCACAAATTCCTCTGGAGTATGCCAGGTCCCCACTAGAATTTGNCCAAGCTTACGGATGTATCGTCCATTGGATGGGTGGCATTCAACGCCTTCTCCACAAATTCCTCTGGAGTATGCCAGGTCCCCACTAGAATTTGATCTTTTTCAAGGTGAATGTCCTCTCCTTCTTGGACTTTCCCCCGTTGAGAAGAAGGAATGTGATGTTGCCACTCGGTAAGAGGTGTGTCCGGCGCAATCCAAGTGATTTGGCGGTACTCAGGGATGAGTTGCTGTCTTTGTCGATGCTGCCGGTGCTGGCTGGCCAAGGTATTAATGCGTGGGTTTGCTGGAGTTACGAAGGAATAACCCTTTGGTTGCAAAGCCAATTGCACTAAATGAGCCACTCGATCAGTTAAAAGCTTAGGATAAGCAGCTTCCATCGAAGTGTCAAAGGTCCAGCCTGCATCTGAGGATTGCACTTGATAGGGCAAGTGCTCGTGGTCATTTTGGCAGGTGGCTTGCAAAGCTGAGAAGATTCCAGGGGAGGATTTCCATCTTGTGCCTTTGCGTCGTTGGCCACCATGGCAGCAATTGTGAAAGAAAACTTCTGTGAGGGAATCCCAAAACTTCAGTAATTCTGTGTCTCCCGTCTGTTTGATATACACCAAAACTGCGGCCCAAAACCAAGACCGGTGTGGGTTCTCAAGGCTGACTATGGATCCATATCGCATAGCGATGCGCAAGATGTTGACCACAAAACTATACAAAATATTGGCTTTTCTCAGTCTGATACCGTTTGTGCTGTTGGGATCGATGTGTGGCAAACCTAAAGGTTGTAGGGCTGATCGAAGTGGAATGGGCTGAGGCGCCCCTTGCCTGACCTTGTCTTTAGCTATAGGCCGTTCACGGGCTCTAGAGGCGGTCCCACAAGGCATACCTAAATGGATGTAATCCGGCGGTCTGCTATGCATGATGTCCTCCAAAATGGATTGATCACTTTGACTTGTGAGATCTAGCAAGGTAACGGGAGCCTCAGGGTTGTGCATGACGTGGTCCACTGACAAAACTGAAAAGCCCTTGTCCAAAAGACTCCTTGAGAGGGATGCTTGTCCACAACAAATCTCAACGGCAAACGGTTGCTGAGGTGAAACGGGCTCTCTGTGCGGTGGCGGTTGTAGTCACTCAGTTGAGTGACTACATTCATGGTATGGCTTCGGCTTGTGGCAGTTTTGTTTGAAGCACAGGTGGAAGCCTCTTTGACAACGAGGGCCAGTGCCCTTGAATCCGCACACTCCTCTGTTGAATGCAAAACACAGTGGCTTGCCGTCTGGGGTCTTCGCTACACAACCCGGAGGTAAATCAAGTCCTCCGGTCTTGGACTTGCCTTTGTAGGCACCTTTACCTTTGCCTTTGCCTTTGCAATACTTGTTGGGGTTACCTTTGGCATTCCCATTGTCAGGTGGTCGCTTAGGCGGCTGAGTTGCAGTCGGAGACGGCTTTCCCACTGATTTGGATTGCATTGGCATGAGATAAGGCATGAGCTCAGGCAATGTCCTCAGATTCTGGATCTCCTTGTCTAAAGGGGTTTCTTTGGCTCCAGGTTCTGACTGCAAATTCCCAACCAAGCTGTTGGAAGCCCTAATGAACATCTGCTTGTCGCACTCGATAATCTGCTGAAGCGTCACGGATGAGAACCCTGGAGGTTGGGATCTTTCATGCGAGAGAAAAAGATGTTGCACCCATTTCTCAATCTCTCGAAACGAACAAAGCTTGGCCTGATCCAAAGCAAGCGACCTGCGCTGGAACGCATTTCTAAGATCCAGCNTTTCTCAATCTCTCGAAACGAACAAAGCTTGGCCTGATCCAAAGCAAGCGACCTGCGCTGGAACGCATTTCTAAGATCCAGCTCTGATGTGACACTGCATGAGGGAGTGGCGGCTTTGGAGCTAACCTTGATACTGCCATCAGCGTCAATAGCTACTTTTGCGTCTTTCTTCAAGCTTTGGATTTCGTGAGCTCGAGACGTGCACTCTTCTGGTTTGATCCAGGTCAAAACACCTTGCTCCAACATGTTCACACACAGGTCCACCAAAGCATGACTGGGTGTCACCTCTGGGGAAAAGATGATACCTTCCAGCTTTTCTTCCTGCTCTTTCTGCCTAGTCTGTCTCTCAGCTACGGCCAATTTCCTGGTGGCCGTGGATGTATCGGCAGGAGTCTCTACCTTTCTCTGCAAGTCACTAAGAGCCAGGGCATGCGATTCAACGACAAGTCTGCGCACACAAGACATCTGGAATGCTGAAAGGNCAGGAGTCTCTACCTTTCTCTGCAAGTCACTAAGAGCCAGGGCATGCGATTCAACGACAAGTCTGCGCACACAAGACATCTGGAATGCTGAAAGGGTTCGGTCTGTCACCTGAGCTAACCATGCGTCTAGCACTGCATCTGTGATCTGCTGTGGGGTAGTCGACACTGCAAAAGCGAGACTACCATATGTATTGAATCCCTTTGCCTGCAACTCCTCTTAAAGAGTCTCTTCGACTCCTAACTGGCTCATGCGTTCCTTAAAAGTGGCTTGACTATCCAACATGGCCGCCATTGGGCACAGTCGTTGCCAAAACGGGGTGACTTATGTATATTTAAGGATGCGTTCCTTTTCTGACATGATGGTTATGGGTGGATGGTTAGAAAAGTTGTGATTGATGGTTCACATTAGCTGCCAAACTTTGATCCTGCCATGGCAGTTGGATGTTGGTTCACAAAAAAAAATTAAACCTCCAAAATACGTCAATGCGTCTATTTTTACCAACTCTTGGTGGCGTAAGCATTGTTTTATTTAGGTGACTCATTTGTCATCTTGAGCCTGAAGTCACATACAGAACATGGATCTGGTTCCATGGCTTGGAGGAGCACATCAATGCATCTGTTTGCACTAATGAATGACTGGCGATGTGATTGTGGATGTCACTCGCTGCATCTCGGCTGTCTCACCCTCCCTTTTTTCGGCGGCTCGCGGATGAAAGTCATAACTAGTTGCGTATTCCAAGGGCGTTAATGATTGCCCTAATGTCTTGCAGGGTGCACCAGACCAACTCTAGGATGTTTTCAAGTTCACTATCATAACGTGCGAGAAGCAACCATTCCTGAAGCACATCTTCTGTTTGGACAATTTCAGGCAGGAGTACTTCCACTGGAATCAAGGTGAGGGTCAAAAACCCTTTCACGTGCGAGGGAAGTCCCCCCATGGACTCAGCTCTGATAGCTTCGGTCTGCTCCAGTTGCAACCCTCTGCACACGCACAACATCCTACGAACCATCACCCACAGGACTGTCAGGTGCTCATTCAAGCATGATAGCCCCATTTGTCTCACGATGCGGGCTAGGCAATCGGCCAGCACTTCGACCCTGGCGATGTACTCCTGTTTTCTGGTCAAGTCACCCTCCATCCACTCAGTGAAAACCGCTGCAAACGCCAAAACCAACGCCATGGGGGCACGAAAGGGAGGATTATGAACTTTTCGAGGGATAATTTTTTCTTCGATCCTAAGCTGAGACAGGCATATGCAGCTTTGATTTCACTTTTTCAATCACACTGCTCACAAGGACATGTTCACTCGGACTGATTGCACAGGTGGTGTTATCGGCTGGATTTCCTTTTTGACTCTGTCGCACGGTTACTCTACTCCGGCTCCCAGTTGTTTTCCACAAAGGATACAACACTCCATGTCCTCTATGATGGCCTCATCTAGCTTCACATAATTTGCCGAATAGGGCCGGCCGCAAAAAGTAAAGGTGGACGACTGAAGGCAATGTACAATACCACTCTTCTTGTGGACAATACACTCCCATGACCCAGAGGCTGGAAATGGGCATCTCTTCGGTTTCTGTGATCCATCATCACAGACCTCGACTAAGTCGAATGCCTCCTCGCTGGACTCTGACGATATCTCACAAATTTCTTCTGTACCTTCTACCTGAAGCTCTCCTGTCATGTGAGAAGCTGAGTGATGCTTCCCTTCAGCCAAGTGGTCTGCGGCTTCTAGGATTCTAGATAGGGGCGATGCATCCGGGTCGAAAAATCCATTCTGGATGTCACGGAAACAAGCAAGAACCTTTCCGTACAGCGCCGTGTATGCTTCACGGGAATAGGTCAATGCGCTCCTATCCCCTGGAGCTATGTGATGCCCCAGCACGCGGCGATCACTGAGGGAAAATTGAACGTTGGTGGATCTCGATGCCATTGTGAGCAATCCAGTCTTGAGAGAATGGGTCCCCAATGCTTTCAAGTTTATCTTGTATCCGTCCCCCATCAAGGGGAGGACCTCGGTGATAAAATCCACCAAGTAACCTGTAGCCTCAGTTGAACTCATTGGGGTGTCCCCCCATTTCCCTGTTCGACAACTAAATGTCGGCAAGAATGGCTCAGGGTCACGCCCCAACTGGGAAGTCCTTGCATCCAACCATAGTTCACCCCAGTTTAAAGCACTGATGCCAGAGCCGATCGCCACATACGGGATCAAATGGGTTTTGGACTCCTTGCTTGTACTCGTTTTTGAGCCTAATGCATCACCTACTATCAAGCTCACCGTCTCCTGCTTTTCCAACTTCAGAGACTTCAACCTCATTGCATCAGACCACCTGCTACCGCTGTGGAAGCACCAGAGTAGTTGTCCCAAAATGACCACTTGGATATCGTCTTGTTTTCGCACAAGGAGGGCCTCCAGCTCCTTCACAATTTTGCACGGCAAAGGGTCTTTTTGCTGCAAGGGTTTCTTCTGCATGAAAAGTTGGTGGGCTAAACCTGTGACCCGGGGAGACAGCACGACTTCCAGGTTCGCATGGGTAAAGATAGCAATTCCATCCAGAAATCTCAAAGCTTCAATGAAACCCGATGAGGCTGTCGCCCCCGCTTTTTCTCGGTCGAGATGGTTGAGGTAGCTGTAAACATCGTACTCTTTGATTTCAAGGGTGACCCTAACCTATTCAGCTGGCGAAACCATTCCACATACCTGCTGAGGGCACAGGCTCTCTTGCACAGTGTGCTTGAAGATTTCTTTGAGAAGGCATGCTCAATGGATTTCCTCACTTCGAGCTCAGTCATGGGTTTTGCATCCATAGGAGCCAAAAGATCACCAAGTCTTGTTGCCTGCGGGTCAATCAGCATCAACTTCTGCAGCTTCGCCACACTGGCGTCACGGAGGTCATCATCAGACCTGGTCAATCTCACTCGTCTGGCCAACAGGATCCTCTCTTTGTAAGCAACTTGCTCCGGGCTCTCTGAGAAATTTTTCAAAGGAACTTCAAGAACTTTGAGAGAGGAGTCTGGCAGCGAAAAAAGTGCAGATAACTGATCGGACGGGGATGCTCCGAAACTCTTCATCAAGCTCTGGGGGTTCAGCTGGACACTTGATTTCAATCTTTTCGCATCAGAACTGACAATTTTCGACTGAGCAAACCTCTTCCAGCTGCTATCCGACTGAGCCACTGGCCGGTCATTGGAATCTGATGTCATGGATGGCTCACTCCCTACGAGGTTCCAGTCCGATATGCTCGGTTCATAATCGGTCACATGATCCGGGTTCAGAAAATCTCCGTCCAAAAATCCGAAATCATCAAAGGCCGGGAACTCAGCCAACCTCCAACGCGTGGCCTGCAAGACAACAGGTTGTCTTCACTCAGTAACACTAATATCATCAACTCTTTCAACAATGATTACCGCACATGGACAACATCCAGACCTCTTCAAGGTCATCCGATGGGAGCGGGCTATAACCCGTTTCGCTTTGTTGCCCTTCGGCCTCATCAATGAAATGATTATACAGATACCTGATGAACAACCCACTCAAGGACAGATTGATCCTACTAGGCGGTTTTTGGTGAGGCTCTGACATCTTCTCTGCCCCGCGATGGCTCTGATGCCACCAGAGTCTTCTTCAACCCAGGCTCAGGTGCCAGTAGAGCGGGTCTCTGCTCCTGACGGGGTGTTCATGCGGTCTTTTTCAAAAGTCAAAAAGGAGAGCGGTTTCAAAAAGGAGAGCTGTTATCACAGTATAGAAGGATGGGATCCGGTCCTCGTCCTGGTTATTGATTCCAGGAGCTCTTTTAGGTACTTGCTCCTGACGAGGTGTTTAGGCGGGTTTTTCAAAAAACCAAAAAGGGGCATTCGGTGGCACTCATAAAAACTCACGGCAACTATCCTATCACCCTAGTTGAGATCATCAAAACTGCAACCTTGCAAGTCTTTCGTGCTCTGAGGGTCTAACCTCGTCTATCACGCCAGAAGGCTCTGATGCCTCTGGACCAGGTTCAAAAGCCTGACAGGTCGACCATAGAGCTGGTTGACAGCCATTAATTGATGTTCTAAACTCAAACGTGGCTCTGCTGTCAATCCATCGGAGTAGAACAAAGAAGATCTTGGCTTGCCTTGCCCTCACTCAATCCAGGGCCCTGTCACGGGGCGACTGAACACAGGACTACGACTCTGATGTCAGATTGCAACTTCCGGGATTTTGGTATCCCAAAGTGCAACTTTTCATTCCACAACTTTTCTCAACCCTCACGGTCACTTTTGCACAAGTGAATCAGTCATGAAAAGAGGGGTGCCTCCGTGGATTCATCTACTCCAGGCCCACATGCAGCTTTTGCATGAACCTGCAAGTCAGGGCGTCTAGACTCTGCTGTCTGACCTCCACACCTACAAAACTTCTTAACAAGACTCTGTTGTCTGTCACAACTCTGATGTATTTAGAATTCCTGTTCCACCTTCACTACTTTGTTGTCATAACACAGCTCTGATGCTCCTACATGTCAACTTGGATGTCCCTACATCTGTCATGACTGTCATTGGGGATCTGACTTTCCCCCGGCCACGAGATGCCCACCGAGAACGGCCGTACATGGCTCTGAAGCCACAAACAAAAAGAAAAGTGAGAAGACATGGTATGGGATATGCACTGCAATGAATGGCCGAAAAGCTGAAGTGTCAAACGTGAAACAGCTTCAGACGAAAATGTTTTTTGGTCAATCGGGTGTGGCCAAAATCTGGCTGTTTCAATGACTGTGCAAAAACTCACATCTTCTGAAAGGCCGGTCGGCCAAGAAGGTCAAAACAACGTTGGAAACTTACAACTCAGGCTCTGCTGCAGCGGGAATCTCCATCTCTGGTTCGTCATCAGATCTGGGTGGAGGAGGTGTAGCATCAAGACGATGGTCTGGATGGGCTTGAGCCCAATAATCCCAAGTGTGCTGAGGTCTCGGGGTGAGGGTCAATGGTGCATTGGCCGCGTAAGCTTGTTCAACACGGTCGAGCCTGCGACGAAGCTCATCAATCATAGACTGATCAATCTCCTTTGCTCCGACAGAACTCTAAATACGGCCACATAGTGTAAGAATACACGGACCGTGAGCCGGTTGTTGTCATATTGAACTTGTCGATCTTGGTACGGGCTGTGTTCCAGTGTCGCAAAGATGGGGGCGACCCTTTTGTATTCACTGTACGAACTGCATTGAACGTACAGGTGCTTGGGCCACTCCAGGTCCGAAACAGTGGCCGTGACTGAGATCTCGGCAGCATTCCCCGCGATCAAGCGGAGTAATCCCGGTTCACGGGGATTCAAGTCCAAAGTCGTTGCAACTAATTGCCCCAGCGTGGTCTGGCCTGAGAACTCCAAAAATGCGGCAAATCCTGCAGTAGGTGGTGGCAACTCAGATTCAGCATCGCTAACATGAGGAGGTGTATCCGTCATGTTGGAGGTGAGCTCCAAACAGAGTACTGTAGCGATGATGCCAGCTAAAAAAGATGTAGACCAACCCCTCAAGGTTCTGAAGCAGGATGAAGTCACCGGAGTTCCCGAAATGGCGGCAGCGCGCTGGCGGGCAGACATGCAACGAAAAATTTTGATTGCAACAATGTTCATGAATGGCTCTGAAAGTTCAACTCCTGTCATGACTCATGTGAACTAGAGTATTGGAATGCCACATGTCATGAAGTTGAACATGCCATGTCAAAGGCTCAGACGCCTTTCATGCATCTCCTCTGATGGAGACTTGGACCACNAACTAGAGTATTGGAATGCCACATGTCATGAAGTTGAACATGCCATGTCAAAGGCTCAGACGCCTTTCATGCATCTCCTCTGATGGAGACTTGGACCACAAAAAGGCCATGTCATCAAATTCATTCAACTGACTCCAAGTTATGATTCTTGAGAATGTGCATCACTCAAAATTTTTCTTTCCTTTAAGATTCTGTTTGAAATGGTTTTGGTTTCTTTGGACGTTTCCTCATAATNCAAGTTATGATTCTTGAGAATGTGCATCACTCAAAATTTTTCTTTCCTTTAAGATTCTGTTTGAAATGGTTTTGGTTTCTTTGGACGTTTCCTCATAATTATATTCGGACTGTCTTTGGTTTATTTCTGAGAAAGTGTCGTCCACTACGTGTAAGAACCCATCATATGATATGATATGATATGATATGATACAATGATATATCACATTGTACAATATGGTACAATATGGTACAATATTAAACAATACAATACATTACAATGCATTACAATACAATACCATGCAATACAATAGACTATAATACAATACAGTACAATGAAATAAAATATGATATCATATGATATGATATGATGTGATATAATATAATATGCAGTGTAATATGATATAATACAGTACAATACAATCTTATATGAAATCATATAGTACAATTATAGCTTAATACAATACAATTGGATATAATATAATACAATATAATACCATATGATATAATGCAATATGGTACAAAATAATATAATGTAATATAACATGATATAGTATAATGTAATGTAATATGGTATAATATCATATTATTAATAAGATATATATATAATACAATACAATACAATGCAATACAATACAATCCAATCCAATACAATACAATACAATATGACTTAATATAGTATAATATAGATAATAAAATATAAATGTAATGTTAATGTAAAAATATCATATCATATCACAGTCATATCACAGTCATATCCTATCCTATCATATCATATCATATCATATCATGCAATAGATACATGTTACATGTGTGTATAATGTATATATGTATGTCAGTTTGTACAATATGTCCTCATAAATATGATTTTAAACTACTTATCTTCCATCATATAGAGATACAATAGATGAAGGTATGGACCCATCCCCGGGTGAACAACAAGCTGCCTCCCGTTCGTCCTCCAGCATAGGGTTGTCGACACCACCGATGCTGGGCAGCTGCCAGAAAACACTGTACCTTTCGAGTCGAGTGACAAAATTTGATGGATCTTGCCAGTTTTCCCACAGTCCCATAGTCTTCAGGCAAACCCGTAGGATCATGCCATCAAGGAGAATCGCCAACAGAGTTTGCAAAAATCCAATACAGGAACAGCTACCAGGTGGATGCTGGATTCCATCGATTGATTTTGGACGCTCAATTTTAATTATTCAACTTTGATTTGTCTCTTGGTAAAGGCATACATTGGATGGATCTCTTCACATTGGTTCTGTCAACCTTTGGACTGGGTGAGATTTTGAAAAAAAAAACATAAAACCCTCGTCAAATATTGGTGGTTCATGTTGGTTTTCTCCCCACTACACCGCATTCTTCCAGGTTTTTCCCCAATTTGGCCGGGTGAGATCCCCATCTCTCAACGCCTTGAATGGCACTCAGCTGCATAGAATTGTGAAACAGCACAAGCACCCCGACCCTCCTGTGACAGAGGAAACAGTCAGAATCCATAGGGGGAAGCCTGTTGCTACAGAACAGGAAAGGTTTGAAACACATTTTTTCTGCAACCCTACAAGTCTCCATCACCCAAACCCACTCCTGATGTGTCAGCAGAAAGTCAACTCCAGCCTTTAGCATGTTGAATCGACCTTCTGCAGTGAGGTGCTCAAATACAAACTCCTGTGAAACGTTGAAGATGCGCGCCACCTTCTCACATTGTCTTTGGCGAACCATATCTGTCGAAACAGAGCCTTGGTACTCCGCATTGTGCAAAACGAGCAACATGCGAAGCAGAGCTTGATCCGCTGGATCTCGATTCTGCAGAGCGTACCACGGAGCAATGCAGGCATGAAAATCAGGGCAGTGATAAATATGTGGTTTATACAGTTGCAGCAGCTTGCCCACACATTGATTCCAAAGGGAATAGAAGCAAAGCACCTTTCTCTTGGACATCGGGTTGGGATAGATGGTTTTCTTGTCCCTCTCCTCAAACCAAGGGTGAGATAGCCTGGTTCCAGCATTGCGAGCCCGGTGTGAAGGCTGAACTGCACCATTTTGCATGTGGGTTTCTGCGAAAATTCTAGGGAAATCCCAAACGGTTTATATTTCTATCTATCATAATTTCCTCACTCAGATTACCATAAAATGGCATTTAATCCCTCATTCCTGGAAAAAGTGACGTCATTCAAAACATGCAATCCACAGGTCCAAGATAATCCAAGCAACAACAGGAATCCCCGTTTGGTTGCGGTGGGACTACCATCATCCGCAGGTTTGCATTGAAACACTTTCACCAGCTGCTCTCGCTCGTCCACTTTGATTCTGAGGGGTGAAAGCTCAAAATCGTGGCCTTGCTGCTGGTCTGGAAATGAGGACCAAAATTGACACCAAAAAGAAACAACGAGGAAACTGAAACTGGAAACCCTTTTTTACCTTTTTTAAATGGGAACCCCATGTGGATCACATCAACTTCCACTGGCAGCCCCATTTCCGTGGACCCTGTTGAGGCCGCCTGGATGGTGTCAACCGTCTAAAGGGTGGAAGTCGCAACCACTAACCAAACTGGTGACGTGTTCATAGTTTTTTTGACAAAGAGATTCAATTCCTGAAATCGGTGATAATTACCTATCAAACTATCTTTACATGTCTGTAAGGCATGAATAAAATCAAACAAAATACATCAATGTCATTTGCATCAGATTGTAAACTCTACACACATGTCTATAATTACAGAGTACAAAGCGAGTTGGCAAAAAAGAACACATCCGAATTTCAGCAGTCAAGCATCGGTACGTCAAGTCTTTCAATTTCGGATGTATCATGAGGATGTCCGTAGGGTGGTGACGAGCGACCAGATTCATGACCTTCCCAAGACCACCCGCCTGCGCCTTGCAACCCAAATGTGGGATGGAATGTTCCAACGATGCCAACATGACTCGAAACCGTCCAGGATGTAAACGGTTGAATTCTCTTTCGACTTGCTGCGGCCGCGGGCTCAACAATGTTTCTTCTGGATCCGTCGAACGGTCGCCACTCTCGGAACCCTCTGCCGTCACTCTCCGTCGCCGGGCACAATATTCGAAGAGCCAGAACAAAAGAGCTGGAAGCGGCCAAGCAAGACATAACCACACCTGATTGTTTTTCACTTCAGTTAGAAAAATGGAAATAACCCCAAAAACATGGGTGAGGGACAAGAATATTGGGGAGGAAACCGATGGGAACTGCCAACTGCCAAACGATTGATTTGCCTGACCCACAACCGGGGCCACCACTTGGGTTTGCACCAAAACAGGGCATACCGTCCCGATTTGATGGACATTTGATACACTGGGGAAAATTGTCATCAACCATGAAATTGTGGGTTATCCTGTTTTCAAACATGTTTAAACAAATCGACATCAAGCACCCAGGCACTGAAATGACCGGAAAGGGCACTCCATTGTCCAGGTTTACCACAGCATCAGAGAGGCGTCTCCACATGATCTCATCACCCTGTTTTTCGCATGGAAAAAAGTGATCCACAAAAACATGGTGGGTTGTAGGGGAAAACGGAAAAACAATGTTTTGTTTTGTAACATTTTCATGTGCGTTAACAATACATCGTGATTTAAAGACCCTATATCATGATTTGTGGAAAACAAACATGACTACAATGCTGTCCAATCCGATTCGGAAGGCTGCTTTGAGCCGCAAATGTGCTAGCAGCCAATGGATCATCATAAATGCCAATAAGATCATCCTTGGATGGTGCCAATGTCCAATGAAATGGTCCGATCCCACCTTATGTGACCGATTAATATGTGAACCCAAAAAAAGAACCATCATAGCCTCAATTTGCCCAAAGTAAGTTGCTGACCGTCCCCAATTTCAAGTTTATTTGAGTTCATTGATGGGTCAATCACGCTGTTCCATCGTAAGCGGAATATCAAATTTCACGTCAATTCAATTTCTAAAACGCAAACAAAACCAGAATGCGTTTCTGAAGATTTGTGTGCCACCACAATCAATGCGACCTGGGGGGCAAACATGGCCGCGGTTCAAATTTTGACACCAACCTTGGTCGTTGAAAGAGTATATGTGATTCTCAGGGCTTCAAACGCGTTCCGACCTCCATTCGGGCAAATTCCACGCGATAAATCATTTGTTTGACTACACTGGCAACGACATACATGAATGAATGAACGAACAGAACAAATGAACGAATGAATGAATAAACCACTGAACCCTGAACCAATGAACGAATAAATCCGTGAATGACTGACTGAATGAATGAATGAATGAATGAATGACTGACTGAATGAATGAATGAATGAATGAACGAATGAACGAATGAACGAATGAACGAATGAACCAATGAACCAATGAACGAATGAACGAATGAAGGAATGAACGAATGAACGCATGAACGAGTGAATGAATGAAAGAATGAACCAATGAACGATTGAACGAATGAACGAATGCAGGAATGAAAGAAGCATGAAAGAATGAACGAATGAAAGCATGAAAAAAAGAAAGCGCGAAAGAGTGAAGGAGTGAAAGAATGAATGAGTGCAAGAATGAAAGAGTGAAAGAATGTATGAATGAAAGAATGAACCAATTAACGATTGAACGAATGAACGATTGAACGAATGAACGAATGAAAGAATGAAAACATGAAAGAATGAAAGAATGAAAGCATGAAAGAAAGAAAACGTGAAAAAATGTGAAAGAGTGACGGAGTGAATGAATGAATGAATGAATGAATGAAAGAATGAAAGAATGAAAGAATGAAAAGAATGAAAGCATGAAAGAATGAAAGAATGACAAAAGGAAAACCAAACAAGTTGAAAGCATTATCAAAAGGAAAACCAAACAAGTTGAAAAAGGAAATCCACACGGAAACTAACGACCAGTGGAATCCGCAGCAGCTCTCTTTTTGCAACAAGGATGGATGGGTGCCAATCTGTTTGAAACCACAAGGCAAAAAAACATCCAGTAGCCAAACTCAAGTTGGGGTGATCGGAGCAAAAGCCCCCTAGCAAAGATTGGCAGAACGGTTTCACAAAAGAAACGCAAAAGGGCGGCAGAGGGTGGGTATTCTAAATTGTTCCAGCCCAACTGCATTGAGGCCCAAGCATATAAAGGTGCAAGGTGGGGTTTTAACCAAATCAAAAGTTGGGACACAAACCCCAACCTGCCAAGGAATTCCATGAAGTCTCTTGCAGAAACCACAAACTTGTTGATGGCGGCCTTCTGAATCCAATCCACGAGCCAGTCACCCCACTTCTTCGAAATGCCAACCTCCGCCAAATCGTACCTGATGTGGAAACCAACAAACTCAGAAGCGTAACCACCTTTGAGCTTGTGGTAGCCGAAAGGAATTCCTACCATCTCGTAAGCAAGCAACCAGATCCAAAGAAAGAGAAATTTGTTGTGGCCAACGAAAACTCCATAGAGGTCGTCCACATATATCATGTGCATCATCCACCGCTTGTGGAACAAGTAACCAACAAATCTTCCAATGAGTCCTGCCAGCTTAACCCACCAGAAAGGTGCAGAAGAAACTCCAAACGTCCCATTGTGGTTCACCCAGATCGTCTCTGATGAAGAATCGGCTTTGCAACAGAGCAACCCCCAGTCAGCCTTTCTAATCTTGACCAAACGATGTGCCGCCGCCTTGATATCAGCACTCACACAAAATGCCGCTTCACCTGTCTCCCTTGCTTCCCTGACCACCGCAGCAATCTCCGGAGGGCCAGGACACATGATCTTGTCTTGGCAGACTATCTCATGGTTCACCATGACCGAATGGGTCGCGTCATGGAGGGGCCTCACCGACCCATCTGGTTTTGTAATGGCCGCCATCGAGGCCACTCGCAGCCTGTCGCCAAACTCCTGTCTAAGAACACCCAAACGCGATGGGCGTATACGGCCAAGCTGCTCCTCCTCCCTGAACTTCTCCTCCAACTCCCTTGATGAGAGCTGAGCTGAAGGATAGTTCTCCACCAAAGGGTTGGACTCAGTGTCATCTAATTTGCGACTTCTTTGGGAACATGTGTGGGGATCTAGGCAATGGTCTCCACACCAACAAAGACCCCGAAGCAAATGAATCCTCCTCATCCACCAACCACTGAACATCTGGGTCTTTGAAGGCCTTCAGCCACTGCGCCAATGCGCGCAAATAAAAGGGTTGACTCTCATCCAGCACTGCGGCATCTGCTTTGTCTGAAAATAAAGAAAACCATTTATCACGCAGTTTATTCAAAGCAAGGTCAGAGACAGGTGATTTGACCAACTTCCGAGCGACCAATTCAAATGCAACTCTCCTGACATCAGGGATGCCCGCACTACTCAAAAGTATTCCATTTCGGGCGTGTGCTCGACCCAGCTGGAAACAGAGGAGGTTGCAGCTCAATGCGATGCAGACGATGACAATCAGTGGCAGTGGAAAGGTGACCTAGCCTACCTACCAACTTGGACATCTTTGCAAAGGGAACATCAACGTCCAATTGTTTTTTCCTTTTGAAACTTTTTTTGAAGCCAAATCTCTACCAAACGAGAGAGAGGTTTCCTTTCTTGAATGTGACATAATTCCACCAAACAAAAAGCCACTTTTTTTGCCCTTGTTTTCCATCTTCAAATTTTTTTTGGCTTTTTTCAATTCCATTTTTGGCATTTTTTGCTTTTCTTATTTTTTTTACAACCTCAGGATCTGCTGTTTCAACTTCATAAGAATAGCGCTCTTGATTATGGCTCGGGCTAGTGTGCCATTGTAGCGAGCTGTGTTGGACCATTTTTTCCCGAGAGCGTCTGAGCGAAGGGTTCTTCTAACTGTGAAGGTCTGTCATACATCTTCATATCTTCACATCTTCACATCTTCACATCCTCACA
>BGPT01001167.1:133973-153897 GCA_003297045.1 Symbiodinium sp. clade C Y103 | reverse complement strand
TTGAACTCCGCGGCAACATACAAAATCCAACCCGCAAAGCTGCCGCGTTAGGAGTCTATGGGGGACGAGGGGGGAAGCCTCAAAACAAATAACGCGCCAGGAGATCAAAAAAATATTGAGCACTGCGACACTCAGGCTTGACGAAAGGATTGATTGTCAAGACAAACCCAGAAGAGGGCATCCTGCCGAGCAGAATCAGCACCTTGCCCACGCCATGCTGCGAAAGCCTACGACAACTTGCAAAGATCGGCAACATGCTCTCTTGCTGCAAGCGAGGCTGGGGACCTACCATCAGCAACCGTGTTCCCCATTCACGCAGGCAGCGGTTCTAGCTTCGGCAAGGCTCCTCAGCAATGGTCTCATTGTCCAAGTCAGAGACACCACCGCGGTGAACTTAGCCAAGGATATATTTCAGATCTTGGAGCTTAGTGGTGGAGTTGGCTCAACAAGAGTTTGAAAGACAACGTGTCGCAGAAGGGGAGGTGAAGCAGGACACAGCATCTGCCAAAGTTGTCCACTAAGGCCGAAAGATAACTGCGAACTGCCCTATTGGCCTATCCTGAAATGTTGATCCACATCGACAATATGTAGCTTCAAGTCTACGTTCCCAATCGTCTCGACGGACTACAAGCCTAACTGAAGCTGAGAAGGGTGATAAGAGGATCTGCACTGCTATGATATGATGCTGATGGAAGAGTTTGACTGGCAGTCACTGATGACTGAACTCATGTTATTTTTCACGTGAAATACTTGGCCGAGCAGGTAGTCCGCTGCATTGGGTCTTGTGGCTTTTCACCATGCACTTTGAAGGGAGATGGAGCCTGCTATGTGCCTTTTGCTGGACATGATCAAACTGCAGGCGTTTGGGCTTTAAGACCAGAGAGTGGGCCAGATAACAGCCAAGGGAAGTGGAAGGATTGTGTGTGAGATCTGGATAGTGCTTCTATCGACGACAGCAGCAATAAAGCTGGTGGTCTCTAAGGTCAACAAAGATAAGATCCAGGAGGGTGAAGTGGAAATTTCTCAAAGCGTGGCATCTTTTAAGTCTGAGATTGAGAGCCCGCAAAAGTTCCAAGGACAGACCAAAGAAGAACCCGAAGCACAGCCATCTACATCAGAGACAGGTTCAACAGCCCACGCGGAAGATGAAGCAGTTCTTGCTGGTGACCCAAGAGTTTCTGTCGTGGAAGGAGAGTTTTTGGAAGATGGAGACCTGACTTTCTGACAAGCCTCCTGAGCTGCTAATGAGTTGGCTCAAGTGGAAGCTGATTGTGGAGATTCAGCATTGGCTGGATCCTAATAGAGACGACACCTTTGCTCTAACTGGAACACAATCCACTTCGACCCATTCCAGCAGTGAGCCAGTTGAGATTGTGGCGGATGAAGGTGGCTGACGTGAAGGACGCCTTTTGAACTGCGAGCAACCAAAGAGAGTGAAAGTGGTTTTTGGCTGTAGATCTTGCACCTCTACTTGGAGCGGATCGAGAATGGATGCTTAGGAAAGTTTTTCTTGGGCAGCGTAAGAAGGTGCAGTTTAGTTTAGTACTTTGAAAGACACCGACTTGGAAGTAGAACTATACCTAATGTTTGGAATCTCTAACTGTTTGGGCAAACAAATCAAGGACGTTGGCTTTGATGATCCATGTCAATGACATCATCATGGCTGGAGAAGATGAAGCATTGGACTACATTGAAACCTTCCTGAAGCAGAAGTTCAAACTGACAAGTACATTGATGGGTTGGTCAATGGGGTGAAGCGTCGAAAGACCCTTAGTGACATCGACCACAACAACGAACTGTTAACTGATGAAGCTGAGATTCAAAAGTGTCGCAGTGCAGTGGAGACACTTTTGTATGTCTCTGGAGATCGACTAGATGCACAGTTCTTCATCAAGGAGCTTGCTTCGAAACTGCAGTCACCAACAAGGGAAGCCATAAGAAGTTTAGAACGCCTGATTGGCACATGGTGTCGACTAAGGACTACTACTTGGCAATGGATGGAACGAATCCCAGTAGAAGCTTTCGACATCGAGCTGAAGGCCTATCTGATGTTTCCTGTCATGAAGAAAGGGATGGAATCTGGCTGGTGGAGGTGAGTGGCCATAAAGAAACAAGGTCATCTACCAGCAGTGGCAACATCTATGTGGGGGGCATCTAGGTCTACGGTTTCAGCAGGATTCAAAAGTACATTACTTTGAGCTCAACAGATTCAGAGTATGTGGCTCTAGTTGGAGGAGCTTCAGAGGGACTCTTTGCGCAAGCAGTTCTTCAACACCTAGTAACCGAGAAGGTGGAGCTCAAAGTGCTGGGAGACAACACGACTTCAATTGCCATCGCATGCAAAGAAGGTGTTGGGAAGATTCGGCATTTGAGTGGCCGACTTCTTTGGTTACAGCAAAAGCAGCAGCAAGGGGTATTCCAATTGCAATTGAGGAGAGTGGATACCCTCACCAACACCTCTGATCTTGGCACCAAGATCTTGCCAGGACGAAGGGTGAGGTTACTTCTACGTTTGAGCGGGTTCAGTAACAACTGGAATGACTTGGGTGAAGTGGAATTCCAAGAAGAGCGAGTCAAGAAGGAAACCGAGAGAGAATCAAGGCAGTGAGAAAACTGGTTCATGCAGAAGTGTTGGAAAACAAGACCAAGGAGAATGGCACTCTGGTGAATCAGGTCGCAAAACGTCTGATGAAGGTTGACGTTGGGCGACTTATTACTGGGAGGAGGTGAAGCCTTGAGCCTACCACACCAAAGCAGCGCACAATGCTCAGTGGCTTTGGAGACGCCATCTACACCGGGAACAACCACTATGCTGGTGACCATCGTCTTCATTCTGGTCATCACCATTGGGATCCTTTTAAAGATCATGTACATCATGCACCTCAGGATTGAGGCAACTCGAGATGCTATGGACTGGGTACGTCAACAATGGCGACAATCCCGTGACAGAAGGCTGATTCGAGAAGAGGAACAGCAACGACTTGGTGTTTGGCTGGAATCAGCAGATGAGGAAAGTTTTGAAGAAGAAGGTCAAGGAAACGAAGATCAAGAGGATGCTCCAGACCGAGCAGATGGAGAAGATCCTACAATCAATGGACGTGAAGTGGTGGCCCACATCAGAAGGATGACCAAAGAAGAGTTCTACTCAGGTGCAGAGGAAGAGATGGAGTCAGAGAATGAAGAGATCGAGGTGGAGGTCAATCCGCCGGATGTTTCTGCAGGGGCGGCTGGATCAACAGATGGGATTGGTGCAGTGGATGCGCCTGCAGCTCTGGCATCAAGTGAGGCCGACCTCGACTTTGATTGGGACAGCGTCTGTGTCCATCCAAATGCATTTGAACCTGGAGACAACGATGGCTATGATGAGCCTATGGAAGAAGATCCAGAAGAAGAAGAGGACGACGATGTGGAGACAAACTACGGGTCTATGGTGGACATCAACGAGGATTTATCAGTGTTCGAAGAGTTGGAGCCACGTGAGTATGATGACTATCGTTTTCTACTTCTTGGGGAAGGTCGTGGAGTGGAAGACTTTATCCTCAAGAGGTTGGCCTACCTTCGAAGCCTACCAGTGACCAGGGATTCGTGGCTTGGAATCCAAGAGTATTTCAGCATGCACAGGACGATCCAGATCGGGGATGCCAATGCCAGAAAGAAAGTCATCAGATTTCTTTTGGCTAGGAGGCGCTACATCTTCTGGTACAACATGGGCCGCAGAAACGGACATGGTCGAAGAGTGGATGGCAGCTCACCATGGATCGGGTGAGACTGAGACACATGGAGAACCAGGGGATCGAGATGATGACTGGTCTCCAAGCATGGGATCGCCGAGAGTGGTTGGAGAAGGAGAAGATGGAGAACGTGAGGGTGGAGATCATGAAGACCCACCTGTGGTGACGGAAGAGGCATCATCGGCAACTGATGCACATGCTGGAACGTCACCGCCACGTGCAACTCCAAAGTCCAGTGGCAAGTGCGGTGGAAAGGGCCATGCTTTGGAAAATCTCAGAGAGCCACCTGCTGATGACGAAGCAGATGGGCATGTCTGAGAGGCTTGTGCAATTTAGGTCGATGAAAATCCCGACCTAACTTTTCAAGAGGCAGGGTGATAGACATGCATCCAATTTGCATATCACCTTGTCACATGGAATTTGCATTCAACAATACATTCCCGGAGGCTTCATTGCCCAAAGGTAAAAGGGTGCCCCTGCGTGTTTCAACTGCCTGACACTTTCAAACACGACTCTCTCATGGGCGAAGACCGTGTCAGACAACAGGGCCGCGAGTCAGACAACTTGAGTCGGACAACAGGAAGGTGCGAGTCAGACAACAGGAAGGCGCGAGTCAGACAAAAGGAAGGCGCGAGTCAGACAACAGGAAGGCGCAAGTCAGACAACAGGAAGGCGCGAGTCAGCCAACAGGAACCCGAGTCAGACAACCAGGAAGGCGCGAGTCAGACAACAGGAAGGCGCGAGTCAGGCAAGCTCACTGACTAGTTTACGTGTAAGATGCTTGGCAACTCTTGGCACTTTGCAAGATGCTTAGCAGGTTTCAGAGATGTGATGGCCCTGCAAGATCTTTGGCACGTCTCACAACATTGTCAACGAATGACCGTGTGATTAATTGTGGGGTGGGGGNGGGTTGTAACTTGTAACATGGCAAGATGCTTGGCAACTCTTGGCACATTGCAAGATTCTTAGCACGTTTCAGAGATGCTTTGACGTTGCGCGATCTTTGCGACGTTTCGCAACATTGTCACCGAATGACCGTGTGATTATTTTTGGGGTGGGGGGGGAGGGGTAGGTGGGTGGGTGGGGGGAAGGGGTAGGTGGGTGGGTGGGTAGGTGGGGGGAACAAGTTGTAACTTGTAAGACGGCAAGATGCTTGGCACGTTGGAAGCTGCTTAGCACGTTTCAGAATATTTTGACGGTGCACGATCTTTGCCAAATTTCACAATACTGTCACCGAATGACCGTGTGATTCTTTTTGGGGTGGGTGGGTGGGGAGCAACTTGTAATTTGTAGTACCCTTTTGATGCTACGCTCTCAAATTTCCGAAAGAATGTTGCACATACCATGTTGGCCATGCCGGACACGATTGTGCAAGATGTTCGGCACGTTGCAAGATGTCAAGCATGTATTAGAGTTTTTTTGACGATGCAAAATCTTTGACGCGTCACACAACGTGGGTGAGGGGAGCGTTTGGGGTGAAGGGCACGGGGTGGGAACATGCTTTTGATGCTAAGCTTTGAACTTGCGGAAGTAACTTTTACTGGCTAGAATGGTTCTATCTTGAGACAGGAGTTTTCACATTTCAGTGCCAAGGTTCTCCGACACAGCGTTCCCGCGGCCGACGCACCCGCCGTCCGACACAGCATCGACGCGGCCGACACACGCACCGCCGTCTGACTCAGGACCTCGGCGGCCGACACAGACGTGCACGTTTCCGACGCACAGACCTTAGTTTGCTAAGTTAGCACCGGGCCTGCTTTTCACGTGCTGTCGTTGCCGTCCGACTCAGCATCCCGGTGGCCGACACACCTGCCGCAGTCCGACACAGCATCGACGCGGCCGACACACGCACCGCCGTCTGACTCAGGACCTCGGCGGCCGACACAGACGTGCACGTTTCCGACACACAGACCTTAGTTTGCTAAGTGAGCGCCGGGCCTGCTTTTCACGTAGTCTTTTGTTGTCGTTGCCGTCCGACTCAGCATCCCGGCGGCCGACACACCTGCCGCCGTCCGACACAGCATCCCCGCGGCCGACACACGCGCCGTCGTCCGACTCAGCACCTCCGCGGCCGACACAGACGTACACGTTTCCGACACACAGACCTTATTTTGCTAAGTTAGCACCGGGCCTGCTTTTCACGTAGTCTTTTGTTGTCGTTGCCGTCCGACTCAGCATCCCGTCGGCCGACACACCTGCCGCCGTCCGACACAGCATTGACGCGGCCGACACGCGCCGCCGTCCGACTCAGCACCTCCGCGGCCGACACAGACCTGCACGTTTCCGACACAGACCTCTTAGTTTGCTAAGTTAGCACTAGGCCTGCTTTTCACGTAGTCTTTTGTTGCCTTTGCCGTCCGACTCAGCATCCCGGTGGCCGACATACCTGCCGCCGTCCGACACAGCATCCCCGCGGCTGACACACGCACCGCCGTCCGGCTCAGGACCTCGGCGGCCGAAGCAGACATGGATATTTCCGACACAGACCTCTTAGTTTGCTAAGTTAGCACTAGGCCTGCTTTTCACGTAGTCTTTTGTTGCCTTTGCCGTCCGACTCAGCATCCTGGCGGCCAACACACCTGCCGCCGTCCGACACAGCATCGACGCGGCCGACACACGCGTCCGACTCAGCACCGCGGCGGCCGACACAGATGTGGACGTTTCCGACACACAGACCTTAGTTTACTAAGTTAGCCCTTGATATTTTCTGCTGTCGTCGCCGTCCGATACAGCACTTTGTGCCGTCCGAAGCGGCATTTTGCGCCGTCCGACACGGCACTCTGCGCCGTCAGACACTGCACTTCGCGCCGTCCGACACGACCATCCCGCCGCGGCCGACACGACCATCCCGCCGTCCGACTCACCGCGGCCGACACAGACCTTGTCCCTCTCTCATACGCAGCTCTCGCAAACACAACCCTCTCACACACAACTCTCTCACACGCAACTTTTTCACAGACTCTTTCACACACTCAGCTCACACACTTTGTGTGGCAGGCGTGGCACTTGCGGACTTCGACCTTCACTCTGTGTGGCACGCGTGGCCCTTACGGCGCTGGGCTGGCTCTGGTGGCGAGCTCGGGTCTGGCGGGCGCCGCGTCAGCTTGTGTGGCACTTGGTGACATCAGGTTTCACTTTGTACAACTCTTTCACACAGTTCTTTCAGATGCAACTCTTTCACACACAACTCTTTCTCACACAGCTCTTTCACACACAATTCTTTCACACACACAATTCTTTGACACACTACTCTTTCCCCACACCTCTTTCACACACACAAATTTGAACACACAAGATTTCAATTCAATCACACACTTGTCAGACGCAACTCTCTCTCACACACAACTCTCACACAGACAACTTTGTCACACACAACACTTTCACACGCAACGCTTTCACACACAAACTGAAACACACAAACTGGAACAAATAGCGTTGTCACACACCACCTTTTCACAGACAGCCATGTGCACACAATTCTTTCATATAGAATGTTGTCACATGCAACCCTTTTACCCGCGGCACTTTTACACAAAATTCTGTTGCCCACATCTCTTCCACACAACCTTTTTCACACAACTTATTCACACACACACACACACACCACTTTGTCACACGCAGTTCGTTCACACAATCTATCCTCCACCATTTCGGTTTTCTTTCCTTCTTTTCCCATCCTGTCTTCACATCTGTTTTGTGTTGATTGGAAGAAATTGACATGTGAAGCTATCCGGTCCTTTTTTTTTCAAAGAGGCGCAACAAACATTTTTTCAACAATTCACCAAACAGGTGCTGTGGAAAATTGTTGTCCCATCCTTGCTGTGAGTGGTTGCGAGGCGACCAAATTTTTTTTATGCATTGGCCTCTTGTTTGCAATGTGAATGGACAGTCGAAAGTGGAATACCAGTCCTCCGTGTCACCTGCCACCCAAGCAACAGCTGACGGAAACATGACGATGGACAATGTCGAGTTTGTGCCAATGTGATTTCTTCACTAGCGACGTTACCAAACCGAAAAGAACAAGTGGGGAAATGACAATTTTGACAACCTAAGTCGTACTTCACGGAAACATGTTTGTTTGAGGAAACGTCTTTATACTTCAAGAAAATGGTTCATGCCACGCGAAACTTATTACGACCTACCTCAGTGTGAAATCTTGTCATCAAATTGCTTGAAAACACATGCAAAATATCAGGCACGCAAATGTTTTGATGATTTTTTGCTCAACATTGGAAGGGTTATCCTGCATGATTGAACATTTGGAGGCTGAATTGGGTTCCACAGGGGTTACTTTTGAGTGACTCACCCTTTTTAGGTCGGAAATTTTGTTTAATGGCAGCAACCAAACGTATCTGGGAATGTGTGCACGTAGTTTTCAGGGTCGTGGCAAACGCGCAAACTGCAACTCTTCCAACAGCAAGTGTATATATTCGTATTTGCCAGATGAACCTTATGGAATGGTAAATCCAAAACCGAAATTTGTATGCTTGCCAGGGCATCGTACAAAAGAGACAATTTGCGTTTAAGAATGCAAGGGCCAGTGATCCTCAAAATTTTTCAATTGCACAACGCAACAAAGTCGTCCGTAAGATATTGGCAAATGTGGCGTGCTTGCACTACAGCCATCGAGTGTCGAATTTGTTGGCACTTGCAAAATTGACCTACACACAAGGCGTTCACATGGGTAAATCTCAATGAACGTGCGAAAATTCAAAGGGTAGGAACAACCATAGTTGGGCTTGAACAAAACAAAGAGCGGGGGCACAAATCAAATAATGGGGGCACAATCGCGAAGGGGAAAACTTGGATTCGTTGGACACGCAGCTCGACCCCAGAGAAATTGAAAAGGCGGGGGATGGCAACTTTGGTCGAAAAGGAATTCGGCGTTCCGAAACTCAACAGCGATTTTTTCCGTAAATCGTCCTTTTTTCAATGGAAAGGGGTAGATGAAATTAAGCGGGGGGGCGTATCGCAGCAGTGCGGACGTGAGACGCAAATATTTCCGCGAAAAACTGGAGCGGGAAAAAAACACGTTTGCACCTGCGCCTTATGATGGGTCTTGTGTGGCGTTGAAGCGTTTGTGGCAAGCCTTGAACATGAAGTCAGGCGACGTCAGGCGTACTTGTTGGGTCGGGATTCTGGAGACTCAACATGGAACCCAGTGCAGATTCCACCCCGTAGATACCAGCAACATTTCCATGCATGGCTCCGCAGGACCTGTTTCGGGGATGTGCTGTTGGAACTGGTCGGGAATCTGTACCGCCCAACGGGTAGCAACTACAGAAAACAGTTCCAGCAGGTAGTCATGGAAAAGACGGCCACAAAAGGATTCAGGTGATACAGGAATTTTTGTTGTCCAAGCAAGGTTTAGGGGAATATTTATATAGATATGTTTTTGGGGAAGATCTTGTTGTTGGGAGCAAAAATCAGTTGGGGCACTGGAAGAAGCGTACGCGCAATGGTGTCGTCGCGGTACTGGAAACCAAACCGGGACAACATCCGCGTCCCGAATTTTGGCATGCCAAGCCATCGAAAGTACTGACAGAGTCCAACGCCCAATTTGTGCATCCAAAACAAGCCATCATGTATTGTTCCATGCCGCACATGTTTTGAAAACGGAATATGTGAGAGCATAGGTCGTGGAAACATCAGCCTCGAAGATAACGGGTTAGCGAACATACAAGGGAACCCCGACAACCGGGTTTGGAAAAGTCACGCACACTAGGACAACACTTGTTGTAAAAACCCACTGTGACTATAGCAGTGCAGTGGTGTGATGACCACCCATGCTTGTACGGATTCGGATTGTTTTCATTCATTCATTTATCTCGCCGCGCGTCTCGGAGACACATGGGCATGGAAAGGATGATTATCATCCAATTCAAAAAGTAGAAACTCTGCCACGCCACGGAATGTTTTCCAAATTAATTATATATGAGCACTACCTGCCACTCTCACGGCTGCTTTGCGAAATTCAGTTGGCCAGTTCAATCTTGGGCGTCGCTTTCGGCGCAGCGCAGTGTAATTCAAATCGATTTCGAAAGAACTATCTTCAAAAACTGTTTGCCTGAGCACATCGTTGGGCGACAAATTGGCGATTTTGGCGAACACAATCAGTTAACGAAAAAACAAGTGGGAAGACAAATTGGAAAATTTCGCTCTACGCATCACATCTTGGTTGCTGATTCTGCTGCTGAAAGGATGCTCAATATCCACGATATTTTGCAAACATTTGGCGTGAAATGAATCGAGTTTGCGGAGTTTTGCCTTATTCAACCATGCAGGATGCAAGCAACACATCAATTTGGACACACCTTCCGGTCGACATTGAAGGTGCTCTGCGCCCATACGCGTTGTAACTGTTCAAATTCACGAGAGGCAGCCCCCATACACGAGGGATTCAAGGGAAGGAATGATGCGCCCATCAGGGCAACTGATTTCAACGTCGCATTGCGCAGGTAGCATTTCCAGTTTACCGGAGCTCAATCGTAATCCATAATTATACCCCGCTGATTCGATTCGTTGCATATGTGTTTTGGCCTTGTCCGGGTGTGTGGCGACAACCAAAGTGTGATTTGCAAATACAAAGTCACTAGCAGTGAAAACAAAAAGGCGACAGTGGGCACTTTTGAGAGATGCCAAACTCTTGATTCTGCGTCAATGGTTTCGCACCGCCGTCAAACAGTGAAAAAAGTCTCTCCGAATAAATTGCTTGGATCAAACTCAATGCGCATTGGAAACGGGATTCGGATTAAGTAGGATAATTGGACAGGTGTCGTTCCTGAAACGCAAAGGTGGTGGCCATAGACATTGGTGGCAACGTTGTCGGTGCTCACCGCCAAACTCGGCCCAGACTGCCCACAACGTCGCCAAGAGACAGCGAACCGTATGGTTTTGGGAGAGGCAGTATGTTGATAAGGATAACAACGCTTTACGCTTACCACTTGAAAACCGTAAAATTGCTGGGGGTTGGTGCTCGCATTTTCAACATCGGTGTGGCAGCCCGTTGGGTCCAGGAACTTGTGTATCAAAAGCATCTCTGGTCGGCCCTGATCGTTTGCACCTCAAATCAACGAATTTCCGTCAGGATCGAAAATCTTGGGATGCGAAATTCGTAGGACAGTGCGGACAGTGCGTGAAAATTTCCACATGGTTGATGCCAGCAGTTCAACCCCACAGCCTCTGCCGAGGACTTACGGCCCGAAACGCCATTGACGCGCTAGCACTGCATCTCACAATCGTTGTCGGGAGTCACGGCGCAAACCTTGATAATTCGGTCAACGCCCTGCGTGACCCTGGGCAGCTAGCATGTCAAGCGCCTAGGTTCATGCAAACATATGCGCGCACGTGTCTGGAACTCAGTGCACGCTTTTGAATGGGTACAGCCTGGTTTGTGGCGGGTTGTTTGTCTCGCTTTTGCTTATGAGCTGCTTATGCGAGGTGTTCGGTTTCAAAAATACAGGTCTTTGCATGGGACGATGTGGGTTTCGGTTCGTAAATCTGTGCCAAAGCTTCCGAGGTGGAGACCAAGCGCCGTAAAAGTAAACGCAGAGTGGTTGAACCTGTGCATGTTGAAACTTGTGTTGACCAAATTTGCACCCTTTCCGCGACAGTCGCCTCTTAAGTGATTTCAAACCCATCCGATGTCCGCGTCCAGTCCATTCAATTCCTCCCACTTTCCATTCTCCAGTCGTGTGTTTCCGGCACAACCCCCGAGAGACAGAATTCAATGGTTCCATGTTTACATATCCACGCGTGGCATTTGTTACATACATGTGCCAACGAGACCCATTCAACCCTCCTCGGGGCCGCAAAGTTCAACGTGAAGATTTCGCCAAAACTTCGGCCCAAGTTGGCTTTAACGTGGAACCATTTTGGCCCAAATCAAGCCGTTGTGGAAGCACCCTGGGCAAAGTGAAGCCCGCTTAAGCCAGCGTTGGCGAGACGGTCTTTTTCGGCTTTGCCCGGGGGCGCGGAACAAGATCGCCTGGGACGCAACTTGGGCCCGAACGTGCCAAGATCGGGCATGTTGAACCCTACTGGCAGCCCAGTGATCCAAGTTGGGCCCAAGTTGGAACTTGGCGCCAACTCCGCTCGCGTAAGGCCCGCCAAATCGGATTCCAATAGGCTTCGCCTGGATGCAATTATATACGGATTGGGACTTGCAACCTCCACAAAAGAAGCGCTCGCTGTGATGCATTGTGGCCTTGTGGAAGGATTGCAAGTGAACCCACCGAACCGAGTCAGATCGACTCACCTGTACGTGAACGCGCGTTCTACCATTCACAGTGTGCAGGTTTAACCGTTTTTGGTGTACTGCTCGGGGTTTTGGGAGAGGCCTGGGGTCTTGGAGGGGCTGGAGCTTGTGCCGTCGCTTTTAGCATGGCGCAAGTTCGACATATTTGGCGACATGTTTGGCCAGATGGGCCCAGCGCCGACGCAATTGAATATGAAACATCGTTGGAGTCAAGCCTTCGTTCCTGAAGTGTTGCAGGTGCGCCCTTACCCCTTCGTGGTGTGTTCGCATGCCCCGGTTGCAGGCCCCGGCTAGTGGACACTCAGCGTCAGGATGGACATATGCTGAATTTGAAACAGCGAACAACAAAAAATGACGCCAAGAAAAACAGGTGGAATTAATTTGGAAAATATTGTTTTCAAACAAGATTAGGAGTGCCCTGTGCTCTACGTTGAATTTGGGCCGAAATCGTCCCCAACCGGGAGAGCGGAGTGTCAATAACGTTGCAATGCTAACGAAAACGGGTACATATCGACGACGCGGAATTTATCTTTAGCGGCTTGTCCCGGGCAAATGTGGGACTCGCCTACCGTAACTTTTGGTTGACCTATTCGGATAGTTCGAGCCGTCAACATGCCAGGCTTTAGCTGTTTGAGTAGATTTGGCCAAAGTGGTTGCCACCTTCACCTCCGGCTACAAACAAAGATATGTGCATTACCAAATATATTGAAATTTTGACTTAATGTTTCCCTCTCCACCGGACAAATATTTTTTTCAAAGCATTGCCCGTGACACTGGACATTTCATTCAGCATAAATAGTGGATGGATTGTGAACACGCTGACGGCACATCACCCGTGTGAAAGCCCGTACCTGAGTTTGGTCCCCGGCAACGAGTGCCAACAAAATGTTAAAATGGCGGCTGGTGGGAATGTCGGACCACTTGTTTTATCGAGAAAACCAGGCGATTCAGCATTCTCCATCTAACGCTACGCTTTGCCAGACATCTGCACCAAAGTGCGAATGCCACTACTACATTTTTTTTTTTACTTTGGGGTGGCTGCCGGACAACAATCGGAAATTATCATTCCATCGCTCGTGGGCTTGGTGAAAAAAATGTATGGATAGCCGGGACGGGTTTCCATAGCCGGTAACATGACAATTTATCGCACGAATGGCGCGCCCAGCGTCCCTGCCCACAAATCATCTTACGTTTCCGTGTCCCGTTTCTTGCAATGTCCTTATCCCAACCACCAGTCAGATGCAACAGCAACACCGTTGTAACGTTGGCTTGCCCGCCTCAAGCGCAAAATGTGTTGCCGTTCCTGTTGACGTGGGCTGCTTGGAACCATGGCATCCGCTCGTGGTTCGCCAGTTCGGCCCGTTGTTTCACGGGTGAAATTGCCACAGCCAGGGCGTGGACAGGCCGGACTTTGCACATGCGACGTTCAGGGACTTCAATGCGATGTCTTCCTCACGGTGGTGAAATTTGCCATACTTCCCGGCCTATCCACGTTCACCATTTGTCTACTCAATCGAACTTGGTTTTTTGCAGGGTTATGTATTGTTAATTTTGTATAGCCATGCCTCCGAATCGAAACGTGACAAACAAAATTCGGAAATCCATTCGGAGGCGTTTGGGATCATTACATCCGTATATTGTTGGTGAATGGTTGTGTTGCGTACCAATTCAACGAAGGGTAGCTCGTTCCATCCATATATATATATATAAGCGGTGTGTTTTCTTTTCCGACACCAACAAGGTTCAGCACGTAGGCAAATCAGTTGGCCCCAAAAAATTAAGGAGAAAACACATGGATGGCACTGTTGCAGGCCCAATGCTGAGCCTTCCCCGAGTATCCCCAGAAAATGGTCGCACCCTTCAAAATAGGTGGTGCATATTGAATGGCTAGGGAAACATCATGTTATCGTATCCAATCTGATTTCACCCCGATATCCACTTCAAATTTTTCAAATTCATGCTGTACATCCCATTGCGATCCGATTCCCTTCCGTTATATCCCAGCAAGCATCCTACTGCGTTACAATTTGCTGTCATTCACCATGCTTCTCAGTAAATTCTATTCAATCCCATTCATCCCATTATAGGTGGGTTCATGCCATTGGGTCCCCAAGCTGGAACCCTGGCGCCAGGTCCGAGTCGCTGACATCACGGCAGGCTCTGGCTGCGCTGATCCGGGGCCCAGTTCGCGCTCCGGCAGCGCCCGGTCCCTGGCGGCGCGCTCGGTGCCCACACCGGTAGTGGATTCATCGCCAGGTTTCGGGGGGGTCTTGGGAGGATGGGATTATTTGCTGGGAAGATAAGTGAAAAAATGTTTCAAAAATGAAGGTTTTCTTGGGTAAACGATGGAAAAAATCCTTATAAATGGAAATTTTTAGCTGCGAAAATACTTTGTACATGGGTGATGATCCATTGCCATGTCTGATTCCTAGAGGGAAATGTGTTGCTACTTAAGTGGGGTTTTACCGCTCAAATTTTAGGACCAGTAGTTAAGTATAAGTTAATAAAACAAATCATACGCCTAATGTCTGGGGTTTTATTCTGCATTTTCATATGGGGAATTGGGGCGTTTTGTTTGTCTATTGCCTGGGTTTGTTACTTGCTGCGGGTTACGACATCCTGGTTCGAGACCATGCGGGGCCTTGAATGGGGAGGTGTTTGTCCCAAGTTATGATCAAACAATAATATTGTCTTTTTCGTTTGCATGTCTATTTGCATCACCATCCGAACTGCCTTGTGATATGGGAAAATATCAGTTTCGTGTCATCCTTCGATGGCAAAAGGACCCGTGATCGCTCGCAATGTCCGCACGCCTGAAATCCGACATGGAACTACGCTGGAAAGCATCCACTCAATGCACACTTCGATGCACACATCGATGCACACCTCCATGCACAGATCGAACTCCGAGAACGTGCTGGAAGATGGGATGCACATAATTTTTCTTTGTGATTTTTTTGGGCATTTTTTGTTGCAAATCAGGTGATGTTTTTCCCCATAACCTTGAACAGAGATGTGAATAGCATTTTTCTCATGACGACATTTGTGTATCCAGGTACGGTCCTTGCAAAGGACCGAATCTTCACATGGTCGAGAAGAACCAGACGACATGGTGCTGAGATCCTTGCCCAAATTGGCAGCTGGAGGCCCTAACTTTGATCCAGTCTGTTCATTTCGTTAATTTCAAATCGCCTATCACCTACCGTAAACTATTTTTGTTGGGGTAAATTCATTCCACGCATGGGGGAAACCGAAATAACTATGATTTTTCATGGTTGCGAACATTATCTATCTCTGGCCAAAAGAGAAAATTATAGGCCATAGTCAAGGATACAATGCCAATAATCTGCTTACCAAAAGTTTCCTAAGTTGGGGGTACCCATAAACCATTTTTTTTCATAGGATTTTCGATGATAAACCATCCAGCTAGTACTATTGGGGTACCGCTACAACATTTGCCACCCAGGCAATCCCGACAGTGCTCAGAGCGAAATGCACAGCACGGGATTTGAAGCGTCAAGCGCTCAGAGGGACCCAAAGATCATGCAAGATTTGTCCAAAAATGAATGCCAACCAAAATCAGAGTATTCATGGAAAACAGTGGGGATATAATCAGCACTCATCAGCAATATTGGGGACATGTGGGTTTGTTCAAAGTGGGGGGTTACTTCGATTGATGGCAAATTTGATGGGAAAAATGATGGTCAACCAGTGGATTTTGGAGTGACCCAATTCTTGGACAATTCGCTTTCAGGTCCAGATGATCTTAAGAATCACATTTAAAATCTATGCTGGAAGTATGCTGGTTGGCAGTCCTGCATTTTGTTAGACGAGGATAAAGTGAAAATACCTGTGCTCAGGTCATTGCCAGCTGCCAGTGTTTGGAATCCGTTGCCTGAAAGCCATTGGGAATTCGAAACCGTCTCGGCAGATGCCCTTGTGCCCGTAGCGGCCAGCCATCCACCACAGCCAAACGTGACCACTGAGACGCCGCCAGTTTCACGGCTTCATTCCAAAACGGACCCATCGGCACAGGTGCCGGCGCCGGCCCCTGCTCAGCCAAGCCAGTCCACGGATTCCACGCCTTATCCTCGGAGTCTACCGCGCTCCATGTCCAACATTTCGCGGGAGTCGAGACAGCGAAAAACGCCTTCCCGACAATCTTCACGAAGGTCGAACTCACGCGTCCTGGCTTGACCCGTTGAATTTTCACTCTGATTTCACTGAGCAGGTGGTTTTGGTTTCAATTTCCTTCAATCTTGACATGAGTCATGTCTCGGCTTCGCTGGATCAAGGTCCTGTGAGGGGAGCCTCGAAGGAACGTCCGCAGTCTGAACCGCCACATCAAGCAACCAGCTTGAGCCAGGGCCAAGCACGATTGCCAGAACTGCTCGGCGAGATTGAAGATCATCTATTGCAGCAAACGGTTCGACCACCAGAAGATGCCAGTGGTTGGTTGAAAGAGACGGCGCAACTTGAAATCTATGCAGAGGACCCGAGGGCCATCGACGACATTTGCATCACACGTCGTTGAAGAACCACATTTTTCCGATAGATTGCAGAGAGATTACACGAGAAGACATGCCCAGATGCTCCTTGCCATGTGGCCCTCACACTAGCAGTGGAGAATGCTCTTATAGACATTATAGACCAAGAATGACTGAGAAATCAAAACAGACATGCTAACACTGTCCACATGCAGTGTCTTTCTGCCAGAGAGCCTCCATGTGTTGGCGCAGGAGATGCGAAACTTGTTGCAGACCTTTGAGGCGTTGATGGCAGAAGCTGCGTTGAGTCATGTCACATGGTTACAGACGTACATTCGTACATGCATACCATATCATACCTCAACTTATACAGACAGTAGGTCGACTATATCCACTTTATGTCCATCTTTTCGGGCACCCAAATGGCTGGGATGGTGGAATGGCTGACTCCAGGCGCGACCTCGAAACGACGGGGCGCGGGCACGGGCGCGGGCCCCACGGGCAGTGCATGCGAAGCCGGTGCAGGAGTTTTCGGTGCTGCGTGCTGTCCTCAGTTTTTTTGGGGATTGAAGAAGACCCACCTGGCGGCCTTCCAGGGAGATTTCAGCTTGTGAGTTTGGTGGTCGTTAGCGGATAAGGTGGTGATAAGGAGCTGCGATGGGCCAGACAACAACTGAAGAATTGTAACTTTGCAGCCAAGATAGGGAGAGGGTGGTTGGTAGGGTGGCCAGGGTAGGCAGAAGGTGCCTTGTCCGAACATCAATTGTCCTGTCATGGGCATGTCATGGATTTTGGAAGTTTTTAAGCACCTCCTGCAGCCTTCAAAATCGCACTTCTTTCTTGAGGGCAACTGCCCAGATTGCTTGGGTGGCTGGATCATAAATGAATGCTTCCCGCCGATCGCTCGATTCATGATTAGTAGTGCAGAACCATTCTGAGTGCTGCAAATCATGGTGCATTATAGGCTGCGCCTGGCACCCATATCAACCTATCTTTAATTCTCAAAATTTCAGGTGCCTGTGGTTATTTGAAACCGGGCGGGGTGCCATGTCTCATGGTGATGCTCATCATATCCCTATTTTTATTGCTGTTGGGGTGTTCCTCAATGAACCAACTAGCGATTTATGACCTTTTGTGGTGCCCCAGCCCAAAATCAACCTTGGATTCCATTCTCCTAACAACAACCCCGATGGCCCCATCCCCCTCGGCAATGAACAGATTTCATCGATTCTACAAGGGGTTTTGGGGCTTGTCTCGTTCGGCTGAAGGTATTTACACTTGGGGATATCCTCACCAAAAATAGGATCAAAGCTTGTGAGTATCCAACCCAAGCTGTGGCTTCAGCCAACCGAAGATGCGAAAATCACTATTTCAAGATTTCGCACGTGGATTATTTGACAGTTCGACCCCCATGCTACATGGAATATTTCATCAATTTTCATAGCTGGCTAGTAGCTGGAGGTGAGCGCGAGTATCAGCACCTTCAGCAACTCTTGGGCAGCAGTGAGAAGGAACTGGTCGAAGAACTGCGCCAGGCGGGTAGGATGATGACATTGACTAGTAATGAGATTTACATCTACAGCTATTTGTATAATTATACATATGGAGTATATATACCTATATATCATCATATATCTATATTGGTATGTATCATGATTTGAATAGTGTTGAGCTTGATGTTGAGTTTGATGTCCATGGGAGGTACAGGAGTCCTTGGAGCAAGAGAAGAGAACCTCGGTGAAAAGTCACTGCACTGTATGCATGGCCCTCCGGTTATTTAACGTAGCTATTGAAAATCACCATTTATAGTTATCTATAATAGGTAAATAATAAATAATCTACAAATGGCCATTTTCCACAGCTATGTTAGTTTACTCGAGGGCACGTCAATTCAAGTCTTTCCATTTTTTGTTTGGCTCGTCATTCACAACTGGCCGATTTTGGCCCCCAGTGTCCTCAATTCGTTCTTTTTCACAAATTCTCCCAATTTTCCGCCAGCTGCCAGCTCGATTTTCTATCATTTTATTACTATGTTTCCATTCTTCCATGAAATCTTCCACTTTCTGGTTGGTTCAAACCATATATATCTGGTGGATAAAAATCATCCCATCCAAAAAATGGAGTCCATTCCTCAGGAAAGGTGAAGCACTTGGAACGCGAAAGCCACAAGCGCGAGCGCAGCATGGCGCGGGCGGCGGCCCGCGCGGGTGGTGGAGAGCTAGGCGTGCTGACAGCGGACGGCAGCGTGCTGGCAATGCGAGAGGCATCTGGTAAACTAACATAGCTATTGAAAATGGCCATCTATAGTGGATTTTCCCATTAAAAATGGTGATTTTCCATAGTTATGTTAGTTTACCAGAGGGTAACTTTCAACAACGAACCACCCCAAAAATGGCATTTTGATGTCAAAAAAAGTGTTGAAAAAGATCTAAATCGCAGCAAATTGGCATTTGATGTTCGAAACCAAGGACTTCTAACAACGACACACAGGGATTTCGCCATCTGACTTTGTCAAACATGGGGAGTTTGATTAATCTAACATAATTCAACTACACCAACAAACACGCATCCCTCTAATTTTACCACTCCGAACATATTCACGGATGGGGACATCATGCGGTATCCCTCCATAATCCTATGAAAACCATTCAGTTGGTTCATGGAATCCGTCACCTGAGATTGGGGGACCATCTCCAACAGCTTGCGGTGCCACAGGTTGAACGACTTGAAGCAGAACTGGAGGTTTACCAAATGAAGAATTCCTCTCTGACGAAGCAGGTGCAGCATGCAGCACACACAACATGAGAGAGACATCTTATGACGCCATTCCCATTCCTGAATGTTGAAGAATACTTGCTAAACTCCCACACATCGGCCCCTCAGATGATCCACTACTTTAGCCGCAGGCTGAACTCTTGGAGAGGGCGATGGAGAGAGTAGTAGGGGGAACGGTAAGGGATACGCTGATTCATCGGGTTGTAGCCCATTAAGAATTATGATATATTAGGTACATGACCCACTAGTGGTAGAGAATATCGGGTTCCCATCAAGATGCCAAATATTTTTCCCCATCAAGGATGTCATAGATGATGTTTCCTCCATAATTTCCAGGTTTCCAACTTTTCTATCTACTTGGGGGTTGCTTCATTTTTTTCGAAAAAAAATATTGGCTTGAACATTTACCAATCATGTTGACGATTTGTTATTCAAATCAATGATAATGATGAATTAACACATATTAGTTGTTAACACTACATTATTCACCCCGCTTCGCGTGGGGTATCCGCCCACACCGCAGCATGTTTTTGGTTCGAATCTCTGGGTGCGACCGTGCTTGGTGCGGTGCGGGGTTTGTTTTACCATGGTTTTTAAGTTTTTCAAGTACTGGCCGGAACTTGCCCCATATCTTGCGAAAATGGCCGAAGATGGCTCGACTTAACCCCAACATT
>BGPT01001167.1:113503-124112 GCA_003297045.1 Symbiodinium sp. clade C Y103 | reverse complement strand
CTAATCTATCTAATCTATCTAATCTATCTAATCTATCTAATCTATCTAATCTATCTAATCTATCTAATCTATCTAATCTATCTAATCTATCTATCTATCGATCTATCTATCTAGCTACCTACCTATCTAGCTATGCCTCCCTCTCTGTCTCTCTATCTTTCCATCCATCCATCTATTCATCTTTCTATCTAAATTATCTATCTACTTCTCTCTTTCTCTCTCTCTCTCTCTCTCCATCCAGCTATATATCTCTCTATCTATCTATCTATCTATCTATCTATCTATCTATCTATCCAACTATCTAGCTATCTAGCTATCCAGCTATCCAGCTATCTAGCTATCTAGCTATCCAGCTATCCAGCTATCTAGCTATCTAGCTATCTAGCTATCCAGCTATCTAGCTATCTAGCTATCTAGCTATCTCGCTATTTAGCTATCTACTTATCTATCCATCCATGCATCCATCCATCCATCCTATCTATCTATTTGTCTCTCTCTCTCTCTATCTATTTATCTATTTATCTGTCTCTCTATCTATCTATCTACCTACCTATCTATCTAGCTATCTATGTATCTATGTATCGGTNCTATCTATTTATC
The DNA here is from genome assembly GCA_003297045.1 of Symbiodinium sp. clade C Y103. Lineage (NCBI taxonomy): Eukaryota > Dinophyceae > Suessiales > Symbiodiniaceae > Cladocopium > Cladocopium sp. clade C. The sequence continues at coordinate 123,512 of BGPT01001167.1, read as the reverse complement.
TATTTATCTGTCTCTCTATCTATCTATCTACCTACCTATCTATCTAGCTATCTATGTATCTATGTATCGGTGTATCTATGTCAAAACATGCGCCACTGTACTTGCCCACTCTATTTTCAAGTCCAGCTCCCTGCCGAGCTAGCTTTCGTCCCTTACCCCTGGGCCTCAAGTTGATGATACGACAGCTTTTTGGAGGACTTGTGTGCTAGCAGTAGGTTCCCAGAATTCTTTTGAACATGTTCCAACATTTTCAAATGTAGAATTCAGATTTATCGCGCAACGCGGGTCTCGAAGTGACCAGGTGAGAGAACTCCTTCGCCCAAAAATGAATTCTGAGGATGACCTCTTGCAGGCTGGGATGCTGGAGAAGTTACGTGGCTGACCAATCACATGTCCATGACATGTCCATGACATGTCCATCACGGGAATCACGGACACCAGGTGACTGACCAAGTGTCCCGTGCAATTCACTTCATTGCCGTGAGCTCAGAAATAGCTGCATGATCTGCAGTATGGTGCACATCTGTAGTAGCTTGTCTGCTATCCATCGAGGCCCAGACCGTCCAAACATGCACAAACTGCCCATCTGATGCGATGGTCAGGCTGAGTCGCTGCCTCACGCTGCAGAAACGCTGGGGGTCCAGCCGGTTGGCCTCGTCTTTCAGGTGGCCGGGACAACGCACGCAACATCACCGACCCGCCTGAGAATAGCAATAAGATTACCAACAGTGATAGGAAAACTACGTGCAAGAAGGACACTGGTATACACTAGTCATTAAAACAACACATAAGTCATGGCGACCCTCCCAATGTTGGCCGCTTTTTTCCGCCCGTCTTAGTGGTAGAAGCATTGGATGGTTCGCGTTGATTCGGTCCAGGCGCTGCTGCTGCGAGCAGGTCTGGGTCGTGGCAATTTGGCACAAGTGCCTTGGAGCACCTGTGACTATGACATGGGGGTATTGTACATTGTACCCATGGAGGGGGGTCCAAAAAAAGCCAAGAACGGTTTGTTTGCAAACAATCTTCGTTTTAGGGGGCCTTGATAAATCAAAGTCGTTGAATTTGAGATAAATTGAGTCTCCGTCCTTCCAGAACTCCAGAACCATGGAAGTTTGCGATGATTTTGTGCAAGGTGGAGCTGGAGCTAATTTTGGGTGAGGTGCTGGGCATGACATGGTGCGCTTAGTGACATTTGTTCAGCAGATGTTGCGACGAGAAAGTCATGTTTTGCTAGAGGACTCAAAGGACTCAGAGGACTCAGGATCTGAAATTGGGATAGTTTTGGTCTTGCGTTTTGCGGAATGAATTAATACTTACCAACAAATACCAGTTACTTTTTTGATCACCTAGCAGACCAAGAACTCCTGGACTACTATATAATGTTGAAGGACATGCCCTTTTTGATCTTGAGGGCAGCCAAACCAAGATGACTGAAGGACGACATGCCAAACCCTTGGCTTGAAAACCACAGTTGTGGACAACAGAAATTACTGTAGGACAATCCATCATTTTTTGGGAATGGATGTCTTCTTCCAGGGCGAGGGTTTGACTTGGTAACTTCACAATCATAACCGTGCCGTCAACGAAACGCCCATACAGGGGAAGGTTGAGAAGTTGGCTTGGGCAGCCAAAGAGCTATGCGAGTTGCTGAGAGTGAAAGTAGAGGCTGGGGCTCGGTGGTAGCCATGGGTTGGAGCAAACCCGATTCACTTGGAGTCAGTTGGACCCATCCCATTTTCAATGCGCAACACGTGATCAAAATTGCACCAATACCGTCCAATACCTGGATGGAAACCTGTGAGGATGATGGTGACCTCTCGCTTGCTTTGAAGGTGTTGGAGGAGTGCATCAAGGGTTGAAGATGGTTGGACCATGTTGGACCGTTGGACTCTTTTTTGTTTTGTTTTTTTTTGGTCCCTTCTGCCAGGATTGCAAGCGCTTTTTCCGTGCGTTGGCCCTTGTCGCGCAAGGCCGCCTGTGCTTGTCACCAAGCTCTTGTTGAAGCAAACATCACGACGTGGTTTTTGCCAGGATCTCGTGTTTTAGAAAGGCCGGTGAACACCAGTTACACGTGATATATGTATCTGTATATGTATATGTATGTATGTATGTATATATATATATACACATGCAATTATATAGTGGATTATGTCCCAGTTCTACACCCGATATACCGATATACCCCAGAAATAATCGTCATCATCATCATCATCATCACCACCACCACCATCACCACCACCAGCACCACCACCACCACCACCATCATCATCACCACCACCACCACCAGCATCACCACCACCACCAGCATCACCACCACCACCACCAGCATCATCATCACCACCACCACCACCAGCATCATCAACATCAACATCATCAACATCATCATCATCAGCAGCATCATCAGCAGCATCATCAGCATCATCATCATCATCATCATCATCAGCAGCAGCATCATCATCAGCATCAGCATCAGCATCATCATCATCATCATCATCATCATCATCATCATCATCATCATCATCATCATCACCATCATCATCATCATCATCATCATCAATGTATATATATATATACACATATATATATACACATCTTATGCCTTATGCATATACACATATTGATTCATCATTTCGCCGCGGAGACTTGTGAAGGTCGAGGCACCTCTAGCTGTCAGCTACTGGAGGCAGCATACTTGGGGATGGTTCATTATCACTATCATCGTTGTTAGTTGGTACTATTACCATTTGGTAGTCAATTGTGGCAAAGGGAAATCGCTTGTAAAATTGACATTTAAATGGGAACATCCTCTTAAATTGAGGATTTTCCATTGCCTTGTTCATGTAAGATGATCCACCGCACCTGTAGATTCAGAGAACTTCGACTTTGTTGCAGCCTGTCTTGAACTTGATGTAGTGCGCGGCTTTTTGCTTTCAGGACTTGATGAGCATAGAGACTTGAAGGAGTGCGGCAGCTGCTTCTGGCCACCTCATTCAACCACAAGATGGGGGTCGCAGAATGTGAGGGAAAGTGTGAATTATGGTGCCCTGCCATTTGTTGCTGCGTTTCTGATGTAGCCCCTAGCCCGCAGCTGATGGATGCTGATGGTGTAGCTGCTGGAAAGTTGATGCCAGCACAGCTCGCCTGCTGAATTTGTGCATCACAATGTACAGTTGTAGGAATTAGTTATGGAGATCTGGCAGCAAGACAGTCCTGTAAATGCGTGTGCTGGTTGAGGCTGGTTGCCGTGGGATCTTTAGGCATTCCCTTCATTTGCCAGAAGATTGATCAGCTCTTGATGATTATTCCGAAATTTGCCGCAGCTTGCAGCTCAAAAATAGAAGAACATGCAGATGAGCTGCCCAAACTTGGATAATTAGTAATTCACCTGCCCAGCCATATGGCGGGAGGAGTTGCAAGGTGGGTGGAGTTGGCATGAGCGGAAGGAAGAATGCAACTCGGCCCAGCTTCTGAGGGTTGGTTTGGTGTATGAATCAAAGCTCTGACTCGGAGCTCCTATTCTGCTGGTGGTTTTAGTATTCTTGATTTTCAACCCTACTTGGGATGATAACCCCCTATTTGTTGCCTACTTGATTTCAAGGATGGTTTGGAAAACTACCCAGTTTTGGCTGCGTCAGCATACCTAGGGCGCCAGCCCAGACGGAGTTGCATGCAAAGAGGGAGCTGTGGACTGGCTACTTGCAGAAGGCTACCCGGCTACCCGAGGATGCGGGGATTGAGACAAAGCCTAACTGCAACCACAAACTGCTGGTTGTTCAGGGTCAAAGATGACTCTTGAGTGGCTAACTTTCAAAAAAGCGAGGCGCTTGGAGGGAAAAAGATGCCCCAGAGTTTGCACCCTAACATGTTTCACCAAAAAATGCCTCTCATGTGCGCACATCGGGAGGCAGCGTGCACCCAGACTCCTCACGGTGGTTCAGTGAGGTCCCAAGTCTTGAGGTGCGGCAGCTCCGATTTCATTCAACATCTTTTATCACAAAATGGTCAAGTTGTTTTTTCACTAGCAAACTTGGGGGATACACCGGCGCAATCTGGGTATGGCTTGTTTTTACTTTTCTTTTCTCCAAAAGACAACAATTGTATAAACATAAATATAGACATACATACGTACAGCAATTTCTTCAGACCAAGGGGCCCACAATTCTTAGTAATTTTCTTGGCATTTGCTGAGGTTGTGGCTGCACAAGCGCTGCGTGCGCTTTGGCTGATAGGCAGCAAACACCTTGAAGAGGCCGTGCTGGGCCGTTCAGAGCTTTCTGCTCTTTTTCAAGAATTGGGGATCAATTGACACTTAAATTGATCAACCTACCAAACATAGGTAAACCATGAGTTATTTGCAAGAAGCTGGATAAGTAGCTGGGATTAACCATGATGGTCATTAGAAAACTTTGCGGCTTTGCCCAAAGTTTTGGCCACTTGCAGCGAACACATGATGATCAACTGATCAACCAAGGAATATTCGGGTTTTCCCCTGCGAAGGTGACTGCCGTGCTCTCGGCTTGGCATCTTCTCACGGTGAACGTGAAAACCCGACAATGCAGCCGTGAGGAGGCCGACCCATCAAAACATCACCCGAGTCGGAGTTTGTCTAAAAAAATTGGGGAAAACATGGGAAAAAAACCACACTCCATCCACTGGTGAACCATCATTTGCTTATTAAAGGGGCCAGAAATGGGAGCAAGGTCAGACGGAAGGATTGTGGGGATCACCTTCAACAAGCGAAGGATCATGATCCTGAAGTGTGACTTCAGGCCTTTGGAAGGGCACTTTCGCAGCAGAACTCGAAGCTGGCAGCGAAGGCCAAGATCCTTTTAGCATGGCATGGACTAGTTGGCGGTTTCAGGATTCAAACCATCAGCCACTACACTGATTTTGCCAGTGAAGCTACATTGTGCCACGCATGCCTAGTCCTTGTGATTTGTTGGGTCCCTGCAGGCCTTGGTTTGCTGGGCCTCAGCTGCTACTTGGTCCTGGCTTGTTCTTTCTATTTCTTTTATTTGTCTCTTTCTCCTGAGGGCCTTTCAGCCCATGAGAAAAATGACCAAGTGGGGAAGGATGATTCAGAGACAGGGCATCGGTCTAGTTCACCAGAAGTACCTGGCATGCTCTTTTCAAAGAAAACATGCAGTGGAGTTCCCCCCAAGAAATTGGAGGGTTGGACATTCGCAAAACACAACTCATGAACATTCATCAGCATGTTGTGGATCCATTTGGGTTTGAAAACAAGCTACCCCACTCCGGTGAACACCATGAGTTTCCCCAGTTTCCATGGTGGCCAGGCTTCCATGGCCATGGTTGGCCGTTGCCGTTTGCAACTGCAGCAGCAGTTGCTTTCGCGCATCTGGGGCGCCTGGTGGAGTCAGGCTGCCCAGGCAAGGCTTCAATGCTTGGAGGAGCTTCAGGCAGGGCCGCTGCTGGGGTCTGAACGTCAGGATCATTGACTTCCCGGTGAACATCAAATTGGGGCATAATTTTTTGTGGCAACATCTTGAGGAATGGGGTCAATTCATGTGAGAACATTCATGAACACGTCAGAGTGCAGCCTTCGGCAGGTCGAAGTGAGATATCATTGGCCGGCACCTGTGGAAGATCAAAGGCCCAGTGCAATGCTGTGACCGCAGCTACTGGATTTTATATAGAGGATGATGGTTCCAAAATGTTCCACACAACTACTTGACTATGGGCTCAACTAGTATTCATGTTCCGTACCCAGCTATTCATGCTATTCTGTCCTACTTCGCAGACCCTTGCCACGGATGAAATATAGACGTTTCCTAAAATGGGGGTGCCCCCAAATCATCCATTTATAGATGGATTCTCCATGAAATAAACCATCCAGCTATTGGGGTATCCCCCCCGTCATGGACCGCCCCATATTGTGAGGGGATCACCATCTCCCAGAGTGTGACGACATGTCAGGTTGGACGAGTACTCGCAGAGCTACACTGACAGCGAGAGCTCAGAGAGCGATCAGACCACCTTGGAGCTGCAAGGCGGGGCTTCGAACTGGTGAAACATCCAACATCTATACATATGGGGCTTCCCATAATTGGTGGATCCCCAATAGCTGGATGATTTATAATGGAAAATAAAATGACTGATTTGGTACGGAAACCCCCATCTGGATAGAGATATTGATGGGAGTGTGTGAATCACACACACACATGCGTACAGATATAGACTCGCACTTCTTGAAACATAGGGTGTCTCAGTTTTTCCAAAAAATGGTTCTTATTCTGACCAAAACCCCTGCCAGGCATTGAAGATCCAATGTATCTACACGAGTTCCAGGAAAATCGCGCTTGGTATTTATTGGAGACCTTCTTCCAGCATCAAACCAGAAAGAGTGGCCACCTGATCATGGAATTCGCGTTTCAGGCTTGGCGAAGATGTCACTTGGACGTTTTGGCCACCCGGAACAAAGCGGCTGAGCTGGTGAGCTGTCGAACGGTGCAGAGAAGCTTCACTGCATGGGCTCAGCTTCGAAAAGATGTGATTTTGGAAGCCACATCTGACGTGGAAAGGATCAGCTTGCTCTGCACTGCCTGGCGGCAATGGCATGGCTTCACACAAGCTGGTCCGTCGGTGTCCTGGAAGTGGCTTTGGAGAGCTTGGTAGATGCGCTAGATGCGAGAGCGAGCAGAGCTCAAAACTGCGAAAAGGAAGCAACTTCTGGAGTGATGCACCAGCTTCTTACCCAAATGACCTTCATTGCGTGGAAGTCATGGTGGCAAGCAGAAGCATATTGTAAGGAAATGGGTCAAGTCAGACAACCTCTTGCCAGCACAGAATCCTGTGCAAAAGTCATGCTGCGTGATGTTGTCACCGACCTTCATTCAAACTATGATTCGCTCGGTTGCATGTTGATTTTCCGCAGTTGGTATTCCCACCTAGTGAGCCAGAAACTCTGGAGCTGCCAAAGAGGTTTCAGTGCATGGGTTCGGCTTCGAAAAGAGGGAATCCCAGAATTCCCAGCTGACTTGGAAACAGTAACCTTGCTATCCGCGGCATGGCGCCAATGGCATCTCTTTACAAAGACTGGTCCCTTGGTTTCTTGGAGGCGGTTGGTGCAGTCTGCACTGCAGAGGTTGGGTCGCCAAGTTGCATTGGAGAGCCTCGTTGATGCACTAGATGTTCGTGCTGCACGGTGGCAGTTGGAGACATGCAATCGAAGACCTGCTTTACTTTATGATGTGCTAGCGGAGATGTGGTCAGAGAGGGCGGCACAGGTTGTTTGGCACGCTGGCGACGTTTGGTGCTTGCATTCCTTCGGAAGGAGCGACACCAAATGGCTTTGGAGAGCTTGGTAGATGTACTGGCAGCTGAAGGCAAGGACATTGATTTCCTTGAGGACCTTGGGCCTGAAAGCCTAATGCCCAAACTGTCGGACCTCGGTCTTGTTTTTCGTTGTTGGAGGTTGGCAGCTGGGCACCATTTCACGCAGACACGGTACAAGAGTGCTTTGACTGAGTTGAAATTGCGGGATGCGAATTGGTTACAGCTGCAGGCTGTGTTTCTGCAGTGGGGACTTGTAGTCAGGTCCATGCGGCGTGCATCCATACGGAAATCCTTAATGAGAGGCCTGGAAAAAGCAGTGCGCTTGCAGCAGTGCCGTCAGAGTCAGGTGCAGAGACAATGGCTGTTGCACTGCACGTTCTGGACTTGGCATTCATGGTGCGCTGGATCCAGACCCAACCAGCTCGAGGATTACATGTCCCAGACATCTGATTTGTCTCCCATCCATCCCTCTGAGGGTAGGCCACAGCTGTCCGTGGAGGAATCAATGTTGAGTTCGACCTTTCTTAGTCCCAAACAACCTGAGGAAGAAGAAGTACCGACCGAGTTGGTAGAACATGGTGGGCAACCCGAGGAAGAGCAAGCCCCACCAACAGTCTTCCAGCCTTTTATCACGCCCACATCACACACTCGAACAGATTCTGCAGAGGGCCCCATACTGGACCGGTTTGACTTATTCGATCAGTTTGATCTACAGCGGCCTGAGCCTGTCCCAGCACGAGAAGAAGAGATCCAGAGGAGGATCTATTTGAAACGGCATTTCTTCCTTGAAGGTGTGATGCGCAGGTGCGAGACGACTCAATTTGTGTGAGCCAAATAATGCTACCCGCTATGTTTGACAAGGGGAATGTCCCGCAATTGCACGCCCCAACAAACTCGAGCATGTGACTATGGAAAGCATTTGGCTTTTGCGTCACGCTTTCCTGTGTTGTTTGCTAATGCGCGGGTTCTGGTTGATTGCATCATTCTCTGCGGATTGCACATGTTACATAATGCCAATGCAGTCAGACACACACACACACACAGAGACATGTGATGATATGTGTTGGTTCGCCCTTAAAACGAGATTCTGAGATAGAAGCAAATTATTCCATCTATTTCCCCATATTTGATCAACAACTCTGTTTTTGATTTCTTTTGATCTACTTTTCCCGCCTTTTTCGGACCAAAAAATCCACCAGGTGGCGGAGCAACGCGCTGGCCTCCAAGCAAGCACCGGAGATGACTGCATCGTTTTGCCCTCAGGGGTGATACGGGTGGTTTAACTAACGGCAATGAAGAAGTAAGTTCCAATAAGATGACATGGGTCTGTCTGAAAATGGATTTGGATACCTCGAAACAATTGAATGGAGAACATGTTGGAAAATTACGATCAACCATGACATTTTGGGGTACCCTATGCTCAGACAAACCAAGATAAATATCAACTTGAGGTTGGAGATGCAAGATGGTATTTTCAGCGTTGGAGTTCAATTTGGCCTTGCTTTTTCTGTGCATACTGTTTGCATTTTGTCCTCTTCAGCAGCTGCCCATGAATACCCATCTGGATTGTTCTGGTGTTTTGACAAGGTCTTGAGCTTGGATGCTGTGCATGGGCTCATGCCTGGGCTCACACAAGGGGTGCTGTTTGCTGATTTCATTCTTGGGCATTTGAGAGAGCTTGGAAAACAACACGCCCCGCAGCTTTGAATTCAAGACCAGCTATAGGTGGTACTCCCAACACTGCAGCTCCACAGGCTCCATGCTCCTGCACTTAGAATTCCTGTCGGGAAGGATCTTGGACATGCAGGTGACTTCCAGCTGCACGGTAAATGAGTTGCGCTTCCGCTGTCAGGATCTGGACTTGCTTTCACTAGGCCAGCTGCCTGGATACCTCACACTTAGGGAGGTGGGAATCAAAGATCAAGATAGGCTGCCAGTGGCCAAGCGGAGGGTGCCTGAGGAGATCATTGCTTCCACCCTGGATTCCTTTGCCCTGGTCCGGGCAGATGGTTCGGTGGTCACCTGGGGATGTCCGGAACACGGCGGTCGCAGTTGGCATGTGCAGGATCAGCTGTTTGATGTGATTCAACTCGTCGCTTCTGATTCAGCATTTGCCGCTTTAAGGGCAGATGGACAGGTGGTTGCATGGGGGAATCACGGATATGGTGGTGACAGCCGTCACGTTCAGAAACAGCTCGTAGATGTGATACAGCTTGCTGCAAACCAAGGGGCATTTGCTGCGGTTCTGGCCAATGGGCGGGTGATAACTTGGGGCAATGCCAGCCGAGGCGGAAATAGCAAGCGGGTGCAGTCCCATCTACTGAGTGTGCGGAGCGTGGCGGCTACAAGGAAAGCATTCGCAGCGCTCAGAGAGGACGGATGTGTTGTGTCATGGGGCCGAGCGACCTATGGCGGTGACTGCAGGCAGATTCAGGAACAGTTGCAGGACGTCCAAAGTATTGTTGCCACTGAAGGTGCTTTTGCAGCTGTCACATCTGAAGGTCGAGTGGTTACATGGGGTGATGTGACTCGAGGTGCGGACAGTCGTGCGGTACAGGATCAGCTGGTGGATGTCAATTCCATCGCAGCATCCAGGGCCGCCTTTGCAGCAAGGCCCGAGGTACTTGGCTCGGCACGGTCCGCAGCTGGCTCCAAGGTTTGAATTGGCAAGAAGATGTAGCATGGAACTGGACTCACCCGGACATTCAATTCC
>BGPT01001167.1:86583-96671 GCA_003297045.1 Symbiodinium sp. clade C Y103 | reverse complement strand
AGTGTAAAAGTGAAGCGCGTTTCAGTGTTGCTGATGCAGTCGAGTAGCACGACATATCAGTATACTTTGCATCTCATATCTAATGTATATATATATATACACGATTATATACGTATTTTTTAATCATCTTGTATCATCTACATTATTACTATTATCATCATTATTTTCATTATTATTACTATCATATATATATATATATATTATGTATAGTATAATTAGTTGTAGATAGATATAGCCAATGCGTCTACCAGTGTGTAGATTGGCACTGGTAGCTAGTGCATACGTAGGTGTGCACAGTGTCCTTTTGTACTTCCTCCTTTCATATATCCTTGTCCTTTGCAGTCTGCTTGTCTCTTCAGGATCGTGAATCCACACACAACGGTTCAAGCGATCCTGAATGAATACCAAAAGAACCACCAGTGTTGGGATATCATAGATAGCTGCCTGTAGAAAGCACGCCATAGTGCCATTCAACTACTGCCTCCTGCGCCACAGATTGATGATGACTGATGCCGAAATTGTCTCGCTGTTTTGGACTAGGATCCAAAAATACACAGAGAAAGTCACCTGTTAGATGTGAGTAGAAACCATTGAAGACCAGTGCATCCTATGCTCGCGCTCAGGTTTTGGCACTCTTCTTCGTCGTCTTCTGGGAAGAGAACTATGGAAGCAGCGATGAAGAGGCACATTGTCACACATTGGATTTGCATGATTTCCCACCACCCTAAATATGCCGATGTGGCTCAATGGTTTGTCAACGGATTCACAAAGTGGCCGAATATTACTGCGGACAGCTCACCCTCAAGGGGTGGCAATGGCACCCTGGCACCCCGTTTGAATCGGAGAAGGTATGACGGATGACAGACGACCTAGATGTGCGCCACATGTGATGACCCTTTTTGCATTATTTTCTGAATATGTGTGATATGTTGCGCACAATCAACGGCCTAAGTCTGTACCTGATAGCTTTTGTTAAATCAGAATCCTACAGTACCTTTGGATTCCGGCACAGGGCAAGAAGAAAGAGTCTGAGAGCTCAACAAATGCAGCAGTTGCTTTCAAGGCACCAGCTTTCTGGAATAAATAAATCATATTTCAACTGTTGTGTGGTTGAGGTGTGAGATTTATAAGGTTCCTGAAGGGCTGCAACATGTTGGGTTTGGCACCTTGATCACTAGAGAGTGTTGTGTAGTACTTGCTTGATGCTTTTGCTTTCATTGTTTCCCCAGGTGGTACCAGTAGACAAGCCGGTTTGAGAAGGGATGGAGCCTGTCCAACACCTCACCAGTTGTGGGCAGTCAAACAATGCTGTTCCACCACAGCTTTGGCAGCTTGTGGCATGTCCTGCAAAACAATCACGCTGCCAGGCCATAGTGTCCGACAGGAAGATTTTCTTGACCGGCCTCGTGAACTCCTTGTTTGAAGGGTCCATGTGCGCCGGGGTCAACTTGGTAAAACTGCCTGAGAAGCTGCGGGACAAGTAGGCATGGAGATGCAGACAGACAAGCCGTGACAAGCCAATCTCAGGATAGATATGATAGACAAACATGATTCGTAGATATGACATGATATGACTAGATTTGATATCTCTCATCTTTGGATATCTTTGGCGCATGTCGAAGTCCTTTTGAAGGAAAAAGGTCCACATTTTTCCTGCTCTCGATGCTCTCGATGCTCTCGATGCTCTCGGGCAGGTACTCCTTTGTTTTCATGTGGGTTCCCAGCATGCTTCAGGCCTTGAATGGCAGGTGCCCAGCAGTAGATCCGCAGGTACCTTGACACTGCCAAACAAAATGAGAAACAGTGGTAAAAACTGCAGCCACAAACATGATGAAACATTGGTAAATCCATCTTTCCACCGTTTTCCGGCGTTTTATCCATTTTAAAAGGGATGGTCAGGGATTCCGCCATGTTCATCTCACCCTGGCCACTTACCTAGTTGCCAACCCGGGGCTGAGCTGAACAGGCCATTGCCAACAGGGTTGGTTTTTTCCAGCTTCATGACGTGCATGTCGTAGGGACCTCAGCCAGATCAGCACCCGTATGGCCAGAGACCCGATTTTGCCATTAATTCTTTTGGTCACCCAAACTTGAGTCTCACCTTTGCAGGATATCAGACTATCAGAATCTCATATTGAAATGGTCAGCATATGTTCTTCTTCCGGTTCTTCGATGACTGGATTCTCAGGTTGGGTGGCTTGCTTTTCTCGCCGCATTTGCTGTTGGGCCTTTGCAGTGCCGAACAGCTTGCTGTGGGCGTTTTTCTTGTCGGAGCAACTGGGTTTCAATCCACTAGTGGATGCTAGTACTTCCTTGTGTGCATGTCTTTTTGGTGGCGTGACACGTGATTTGTACTTGTATCTTGAAATTTTGGTCGTTGGTTCCACTCAGTTGAATCATTATCTGGCTTGAGCCGCTTGAGCCGCTTGAGCCGCTTGCGCCTTGTACCAAACAGAAGCCAAGGCAGCGGCATTAGCAGTCCCCGTATTCTCCACCGCTTTGATGCCTGTGCTTCTGAGCTTCATTGTTTTTGAGTTGCTTGGCATCACCTGGCATTGCTTGGGATGGAGGGATGGACCATGAAACCATATGAAACCTTTGGGCTCTTCCAGTTGTCAGTTGTATCTCTTCCAAGTTTTTGCGCGTGAACAGACTGATGAATCACCAGAAATCCGGATGAATCGGATGAATCGGATGAATGGGATGAAGTGACCAAGGACTTGTGTGGGCGTCTTCTTTCCCTGCCTGGGCTTGCTGAGATCCAAGGCTTGAGAGCTGCAGTTCCCTGACGATTCTTTTTACAAACTGCCTGTCGTATCAAAGGGCAGGCATGGAATCAACGGATTCCTACACAAACGCACTTACATTCAGGCATTGGGATGCATTGGCTGTACGCACATGGATGGGCAGGCATCTAAAATATCTATATTTTTGCATGGATAAGAGCTTAAAATGGAATGTACGTAGGCTCGTGTTGTAAATACAAATCTGCAGACACGTGTGCATATAAGATAAACGTATCCAAAATCATGCGGCCCTTCCAATCTGTGAATTTGACTAAGTACTCGTAGCGTCCCAAACATGGGCTGGTGTTAACAGTGCAAAAAAGGCAAAACAAAGAAAAAAGGAAGAAAGGACCTTACGTTTACGGGCTCTCTTCTGTCCATACACCTAGAATCAAACCGGGATAGACAGCTAGTGCCAGGTGATTCCAGATTCCATCCAGGGAAGCGTGATGAACATCTTCAGGGCCAGAGCTGCATGTTGATCTGGGACGGAGAATGTTGAAGAAAGATGCGGATCACATGAGATTGCAATGTAGTGTGAAAAGTGTCAAGATGTGCAACGCGAATGGATGAAATGCAAAATGTCGCCCATCCTGGGTTTGCTTGCAAGCTGCCAGGTTCCCCTGAACATCTTTGTGGTGATCGGAACAAAACTCACAGATGTGTATCCGCATTGGCCTCACTTGTTTCTGCAATGCATGAATCAAGGCGGACCAGTTTCAGACCAATTTCTTGGATGCATCGTTTTCACTTCATTTCAGCTTTCTGCTCTCGCTTGTTTCGCTATAGAGGCCCAAAAGCATGAGGATGCATGCATGTGTTGAAGGTTAGAATCAGACCCATAAACGCAGCACAGCATTTGGTACGACAAAGTGTGATGATGTAATAGATTGAGGTTTTGCTCAGGCCGACTCAAGCCGCCTCGTGTTTTTCGTCGCTTCATCGTTCTCGTGAGCGGTACAGTAGAAGCGAACAATGCAAAAGCAATACTGGCAATACATGGCAATACCGTATGTATTACGCGCCAAAGCTGCGCGATTGAGCTGCTCGATGGCCCGCTTCAAGGTGTGGGCATTCTTTGCCAAGAGCCTTGAGAGTCACTTCCAGCCTTTCCTTTACTCTCGTGGTCAGCTGTGACATGAGAATCGGAGTTCCTCAGATGTGATACTTTTGGGCATGAAACTTGAACCCCAGCATTGCTTTCCATAGACTACATGTGTTGCCGCCATTTGGCATCACTCCAGGCTGCTGCAATGATCCACAATTGGTAAACTGTTACTTTTATGCGGATTCTTACCTTACTGCCAGAGGTGTGATGAAGAGCCATGCAGCTGCACTTGGCACCTCGGTTTTTAGGAGCCGGCCAATTCATTGAAACTGGAATTGATGTTAGACTGCCAACACTAACAAAAGGTTACATATTCTAGATCCAAAACGCCACTGGAGGGGAGAAGTGTGCTCACATCATGGAACTTGCAAAGAACAGCCTGCACCACAGAAAAAGTGGTATGTAATTCGTGTCCAGTTCAAACACATCAGCCATGATGATCCTTTCTTCACCGCATCAGTGTTGGAGTTTTCTGAGATTGGGATGGAGTGCCAAAGACCACGATATGGAACTTCCAGAGTGGAACCTGCCACGAGTGGGTGGAGCGAGCAGTCAAAGCAAATCTCCGAGCTGCCAGAGCAGCCCGTTGCCTAGCTGCAAAGCATCTCAAGATAGCGTAGTCGGCCAATGTCAGACGTACCATACCATTGTTTGCTACCTAGGTTTGGTAACTCTTTTTGAGTATTGGATACTGTGGTATTTGTCGTACATTCCAAGCAATTAGCTCTTGGATAATCCGCAGACCGAATCGGAATGTAGTGTATGTCCTGTAGAGATAGATAGATAGATAGATAGATAGATAGATAGATAGATAGAGAGAGAGAGAGAGCGCGAGTTAGAATTGCCTGAAGCACTCCACGTATCAGAAAGCAAACACGATTGAGGAGAGGCAGAGGATGATCTTGCAGAAGCTGAACACCACGACGAGGCCCATCATCGGGCTGTGGCGAACGGTGGCGAACGTTCCAAAGGAGGGTTGTGGGAGTGAAGTACCTTCACCATCCTTCACCATTGCATGTCAGTAAGTGATATCATGTCATGTCATGTCTGCGACAACTTCGGGCAACCCTTACAACTCAGAATTTCGTTTGTTCATTGCGAATCCATCGGTCACCATAGGTAGCTCGAGCTGTCGCCCAAAGGGCCCAGAACGCCACTGGCTCAGTGCCACGTCGCAGGATGACTCTGGATGTCTATGCTGTGCGTTTGGATTGTTATGAAGTTCATGAAGTAGTTCAAGATGGTGTACTACTGAGCCATTCAACTGAGGTCATGCTGCAATTACAGCAGGAATCGTGGCATGGACAGTTTTGAGTGGATCGCTTCAGATTTTGCAAGCTGGTTCACAGCTGATATTGAGTAGTTCTCCTTTATCGATCTATTGGTCTTGCACAGAACGACTGATGTTGCAGAGATTGACAACGATTGGAGGATGTTCAGCAGAGCATTGGGGATGTTTCACATTTCCTTCAGGACGCGATCAGGAACACGCTGCAATCACCGTCGGTGAAGCCCTTGCTTCGCTTTTGCTCTAACCTTGCAAAGGCTGAACGCAGCGTGACATGAAAGGACACACCATCGACAACTAGAACTTGAGGTGCTCAAAAGCAGAACAACTTAGGTTCCAATCAACTCCAGCGCTATCTTTCTGAAGCCAACAAAGATAGATTTGAACACCTGCATTTGGCAGGTTTCAAGGTTGGTAGCAAGTTGATCTGAATTACCGCGAGAGACATGCAGATAGGTAGTAATTTGTAAGCTCCTCGCCGTCTTTGCAGCCTAGAGTTGTAACATGTCGTCTAGTCACATTCCAATGCTGCAGATTAGTCTGGGATAAAGGACACCAATAGACTCAAAGCATCTCAAATTGTGTCATTGTGAGTATACAAAGCTATCCAGTATCAACAGAAAGTTGTGGAATGCTGGAAGGTGTAAAAACCTCATCCTGTCTCATTCTGGGCCAGGTCTTGAATGATGATCCTTCTCATGCAGCGGAACCTGATACACTGGAATTTCGGAAGTATTGCCAGGGTGGCTTAGCCATGCTTTGGGCCATGGTTGTCTGTTTTGTTTGGTCGGTGGAGAAGCCCAAGGTATGCAAGATTGCTAGTCAAAGAAAAGACAGATGAAATCACTCGACTTCAACTTTGATGTATTAAAATTAAAATGTATGAAACTCATTTAAACTCCAGGATTCCCTGATAATTGTACCATCTTGTACCACTGCTTGTGCCGCAGTCTGCCGTCGTTTGCTGTCCCACGGCCTGCAGGTTTCTTTGAGGAACTTCGCAGTATTTTAGAAGCCCCAGAAGCTCACGGCAATCGAACGGAGCAGAAACTCTATGACTCACCACCGCAGGACGCTTTCCAAAAGGAAGTGTACAGATGTGTACAGTATGTACACCTACGGTCACCTACGTATAAGCTTGACATCTCTGGTAGATGATGATGTTGATGCATCCTTGCTGTGCCTCGACTATGTTCCGAACATGTGGTGCAATGCGCAGGAATTCCAAAGAGAACCTCACTGGAGTTCCATCACACCGACTTTTCATCCACCAGTGGTCAACTTGGACCACAGGCGACAGATACGGAATTGGCATTCTGGAAACTCATTCCAATGAACTGTCACATATTTCTAACTTGTGAATCAGACCCCGTTCTCAGCTACAATTTTATGGGACTTTGAGTTCTGAGTTGATACAGTTGACATTGAGATGACAGCTAGCAGATATCCAAAACATTCAACTACACTGACTACACTTCTTAATTTCCCGGGTTTTGGTAGGCGATTTTCCAGTTGAATGGGAGATGGTCCTCAGATGGTCCTGAGATGGTGGGAATTGTGGACCAATCGTAGATATTGTCCCGGACTTGGCACTTTGGAGAGCCACCCCTGGCAGATTTCAGGCTGGCCGTGCAGGCTGCGTGCCTCGCAGCCCCTGTGCCGCACCTTGGTTGAAATTTCATCAGATCGTTGATCTGAGTCGTGTTGGAGAAGTTGATGTCATGTTTGGGAAACACCATTGTGGTTTGGCATACGTGTTTGCAGGAATCGAACCATCGAACTGTTGCTTTTTTTTCGTGGCCATCTCACGATTTGATTCACGTAGCATTCACTTTCTTTGCTGGTGGAGAGACTTGTAAGCAGGCGAGACAGTAAATTCACAATGTCATTTTAAAATATTTTGGAGCTTGATTTTCGGGACAAGCAAGGAAGCAAATAAATGTGGAGATCTTTGGTTCTCAGGACATCCCATTCCGTAACAAATGCCGGGTTGGCAGAGCTTAGGTCTATGCCTGTCTTGCCTCATCGATTTGGATCATTCCTTTAGCTTCGCGCTCAACAGGATGGCCCGAGCAGATAGAAATGGCAGAACTTCGCGGTGGAAAAAAGATGCGCAATGCAGAAACATAAAAGCCATGGTGGTAGAAGTGTGCAAGGAATCTTGTCAAGTTGGTTCGAGAACAATGTTGCATCATCCGAACATATCAAAGCTCTTGGACATTGTTTGCCAAATGCTGTGACGGGAAGATCAATTATCTTTCAGTGATTGCAGGTTGCTCTTTTTTGGTTTGACCACCAAGGACTCAGACTGTCTTCTCGATCATAGTGTCATGGTTGCTGGCTGGTGCAGTGATGCAGGCAAGGTTGATCTACCAAATTGTCTCGGAAGAGCAAACACAGACTGAAATGGTGGCAGAAGGTCTCACATGCACCCAAGAATGCTCAAAACGCCTCGGAATCGAACATGGATCATTAGGATTGAAACCAATCTTCTGAAATAGATGGTCGCTGAATACTAGCACCTGGGAATACTTGGTTGAAACATGGTTGGAACGTTGTATGACTTGGATTGACGTGGTGGTATTGCTCCGAACTGCGCAGGTGGTCCTAGTGGCTTCCATGAAGACAGGAAAGAAAGTTGATTGACGCGGCACGCTGACAGCGAAATCAAGCTGAAAAAGCAAAGTCGCAGTCACATCGCAGTCACATCGAGCCCCAAGGCCCCAAACTCCAACAGAATTTTCCACGGGAGATCCAGCGGTTGAGCTCTTCTGCATCAGCGGTGTGAGGCTCCTGCTGTGGAATCCTGGGTTTGGGGCTGGCCTGCCTACAGCAGGGGTTGGGGTGTCATTTGATGGGGGGTTTTCAAGTATGCCATGTTGATCCATGATGCAAAGAAAATTTAAGTTAGAACTATCGTCTATGTTGGTAAGATGCTTGCCTATTCTCACAAGGAAGGTGACTTTGTTGGTTTGTCCATATTTGTCCATTCTATCATAGTGAAGTCCAGCTATTTCCAATGTGTGCTTTCACCGCTGCTTTGATGGGTGGTGAAGGGCAGACGGCAAGAGCAACTGGTTTGCGTCGAAGTCCCTTTCAAATGCTTATCTCGCGTATGTTTCTAATTACGATTGAGACGGCGCAAATCTACTTGATGCAATTCGTGTCGTTCATGGTTTCCAGTGAAAATTCAAGAGTCCTTCGATCGTCACTACGAGCGGCACAATGGATCGCGCTGTCAGCGTGGCCCATTTTTTGACCATGTTGAAGCTGCAATGGATCCGCGAGGTCTCTAAGGTAGGTGTAGCTCTGCAAAATCAACACACAGAATTTGTGCCATCCCGTAGCCAAGAACAAGCGAAGCATGAGCCACAACGGCTAGTGCTTTGGTAGGTCTTTCTATTGCCCATACTCGATACATTAGGAGGTTGAGATGATTTGCTCAATCCTCAAGTGCTTGACTCAGAGTAGAAAAAGCCCGTTGGTCTTGGGTGGTTGGTAATTTGATTATTGTTTTGATTGCATTGTTAATCTAATGCGGAAGGATACATGAGTGCGCACTAGATACTGGGATACTACGCAATACTTGCATGCGGGTGCGGTCTGAGTAGTGTGTCCAATAGACCGCAGGGAGACAAGTCGGGATCAGTGCTCATTAATTTGACTCGATTTGACTGCTTCTTGGCTCGCAGTGGGCAACAACTCTGCCTTTGCCGACCCTTCGGCCGCGCGCGGGCTGATCAGAAGCCCTGATCAGTCTGTCTTTGGGGAGTACCGAACGTGTTTTTCCAGTGGCTTGACCTGACTCCCCCTGTTTCTTTCAGTTTTTTTCACATTTTACAGGTACTGCAAGACCTGGTAAGACCTGATGAGATGGAAATTTTCCACCCAATCACCCTTAGAGGGCCCCGTTTTCACTTGGCCAGTTATGTGCTGAATGGCGGGTTTGCAGACATCCAGCCATGTCGGATACTTTCATCCAGGACATTGTGATGCTGCCATCTGTTTTGGTCCTTGTCAGGATGGCACGTTGTAAAGATATTCTGAGAAAACCTGTGTGTCCCAATCGTCCTGGCACGCAAGGAAGACCAGAAAAAAATCAAATCTGTATGTCAAGGTTTGTCAAGCATGTTTGCCAAATGTAGAGGACCGCTGTGCGATTTTTCTCGCTGATTTGCCAAGATCAATTGATGGCGACAAGGCAAGCGAGGAGAGCAAGTCTAGAACCCCACTTTGGAAGACTTTAGGCATCAGGACTCCTGTACTGGTTCAGCTCCTTGCTTGAGGTTCAAACTCAAAGCTATTTCTCAAGAGTGCAAAGCACCTGAAAAGAAGACCTCTTCCGTTTTTCGTTCACAGAGACTTAATCAGTGTCAGGCTCTTTCTGAAATGTTTTGAAAGGATTTGAAAGAGGGTTTGTCCTTTCCAAAAAAAGAGAGCTAAAAAAGCAAACACCTTGCACGCGTTTTGTTCAAATGTCACTAGATAGGTTCATATCTTTGGAAGGGTCTCTGGCGGATGCCGGTCACACAGATCCAGCCTCTGGCAGATCAGCAGACTTCACATGGCATATGGCTTGCCCTTGCCAGTGGACTTTCAGTTGCGGCCTCAGAATCCTCTTTAAGAATAGGAAAAACATGGAAAAACATCCTGGAAGGCCCCAAGGTGTTGCCCAGGGCCCAAGGTGTTGCCCAAGGTTTTGCAGGATCGAGAGCTTCATAGTTCGTTTGATTGTAATTAGATGTAATTAGTCATTTCAGTCGCCTAGTCCTAGTCCTTGGTCGAAAGCTGGATATCATCGATGTTGCTTTGTCCCGCTGCATCCGGTTGCAACGTTCCACTTTGATGAGGCTTCTGCATGATTCCACAGAAACCCAGGCTCGAGGACGTGCAAGCAATATACAGC
>BGPT01001167.1:69083-84083 GCA_003297045.1 Symbiodinium sp. clade C Y103 | reverse complement strand
GTCTTGGCTGTGCGGTGCACCTTTTGTCTGCTGTGGGTGGCGATGAGCCTGGCAGGCAGCTGTTGAGTCACTGTCGGCAGCTGGGGATGCTGGTGGAAGATGTGGCTGTCTTGGACACATTTCGCACTGCAACCTACACAGCTCTGCTTGATGGAACAGGAGAGCTGGTGGGTGCAGTTGCAGATATGGCTATCTTGGACAACATCCAGCCAGAAATACTGAGACAAAGGTGTGGCTCACTTGATGGCATCAAACTTGTTCTTTGTGAGGCCAATCTTAGTTTCTGACCTTGTCGTTACTTCAACATTTTTGTTACTCTTTGGTCCTTTGTGATCTTTGTGGTTCTGATTCGAAACTGTCAGGAATAACTACTCTAAGGCAGCACTCAGATTGAAACTGTTCGAAATGATTATCCCCTTTGCCTTTGAGGTTCTGAATCTCTCAAAGCAGCCTTACAAGCAGCATCCAGCAACAAGACCTGTGTGTGGTTTGATCCTGTCTCTGTTGCCAAAGCGCCACGCGGAGTGCAGAGCATACCGTGGCACTTAGCCGCACCGAACTGGGACGAGCTACTGGCCATGCTAGGGTGGCAAGGTCGCCAGCGCTCCATCGAATGGTCAGATGAAGCACTGCCAGCACTGCCACCAGCTGTGATTGAAGCTGTCGCAGAAGCTCTAGTTCCAGGATTTGGCTTTGCTGAAAATCTTCTTCTAACTTTGGGACCTAAAGGGTGTGTGCTGGCGACACAAGCAGATGCAGATCCGATGCCTACTAAGCTTGGAAAGCCACGGATACTTCAAAAAGTCGAACTTGATGTTGCTCAGTTGCTTCAAATTCAAGATGACAAGCCAATTCAGCAATTGCCCAGATTGAGCGTGGAAGTATCGGAGCAAAATCACTCTGATTGCACTTTGCGATGGTATAGATTAAAACCGCTTGATCATGTTCGTGATGTGACTGGTGCAGGTGATGCTTTATTAGCTGGGACTGCTGCTGCATTTGTGGAGGGCTGGACGTTGCCAGACTCGATCTTCCTTGGCCTCATTTGCGCCCACGCAACGCTTTTTGTTGATGGCAGCATTGCACAAGAACTCAAACCCGACATTTTGCCCAAGTTGGCACAACTATTGCCACAACTCCACGGTCAACATGAGCTTTCGAGCCGCTTGTGACCTGGTCGTTACCACTTCCCTTGTTAGCTTTATTGCGCTTCAAGAGGTTGTTCAGAAGTTTAAGGAAATTAAGTGAGTGAAAAGTGAAAAGGTCGCTTCGAGCTTGTTGCATCCAGAGCAGTCCCTGCGTTTCGCAACCAATTTCTGCTGACATGGTTGAGAGCAGTGTTGACTGGTGGTAAGAACAGATGGACCATTTGATGGATGATATGGATAGAAAGTGATAGATGGAGAAGTGGATAGACAGAGCGATAGGGTGAAGAGGGTCAAAGACTGTACCCAGAAAGTCAGAGAGGTAATTTGTGCAAACCACCTCGTCTTGCATTTTACTCGAGAAGGTGTTGAGAACCCCAGTGTCCTGCCTCGGAAGAGCTCTGCTTTGAATTTTGGCCAAGGCGCAAAGCTTGCTGGAATGAAAATTCCTGATCGCGGGCCCGTCCAGCCAAAGGAAATGCCGAAGGCAAGAAATCACAATTGCGGGAACAAGCCAAACGATCCAAAGACAAGGAGCAAGGCTTACTGTACATGGAGATCTGGATCAGGCTAGAGATGGCTATAGGCTTTCGCATGTTGTGGCACTTTGTTGCAAACTCAAGATCGAGGGAGGTGATGGAAACACGTTTTTTACCTGCCCAGATTGATAGAGTGACATCAGTCAAGCACTTTCGGGTGTTTTTCTTCGACTGGGAACTCCCCGTAACTTTCCTCCTATTCCTCACGCCTATAAGCCATAAGCCTAAGCTTTGCAAGGCTCCGCCGGTAGACGATCCCAATGTTCTAGTTCAGGAGGCGTGGGAGTCGTGGTCAAAACGGATAACTTCGAGCAGAAGGTATGTAAAGCTTCTAAACTTATCTAAACTTGCTATTTGAGCTGAGCAAGATCGATGTTGGCTTTGTAGATTTGGTGTTATTTTTGCTTGAACAAACATTCAAATACTTCGAGAAATAAGTCCGCACTTACAAGATGTCAGTAGTGCCTTCAGAGTTGTTTCAGCAGTTTCGCAAGTGGAACAAAGCCAGCACAAAGGTCCCTGCGGATTGGTCGCAGAAAGATTTGATGAGCTTTCATTTATCCTTGGGCATGGAAGAGTTTCAGACCGCAACTTGTCTTCAAGCAGCTAGCTCTCGCTATGATTTCCTGATATTCTTCCATGTCATGACTTGAACTATTGAATTTCATCGAAATTCAGCATTTAAGCAGAAAGGCTTCCAACTTGAAAGCATGTACCATTCCTTCTATGCATCCCTGCCAAACTCTGTAAAGAAGCAATTGGCCAAGAAGTACCCTGCTATACCAGGCCATACAAAAACACAATAGCGGCTCTCTATTCCTATCATTCTGTATCTGGATGGAAGGTAGCTACAAGATTCTCCTACAGAGGAGATAAGGAAGTTGGTTCATTCAATCGAATGACTTAATAATTTGCACGTCTTCTGTGTACTATTATATGATATCAATTCATATTTTATAATGAGAGAGTCATCCGGTTTGAGGAAGCAAAGCAGTTCCCAGTCAGGCACTAAAGGTTTGACCAAAGCCTAAAGTTCAAGAGCTTTGTGCAGGGTCTACCATTTGAATCCACCTTCTGTTTCGCTTATTAAATCTCCATTGTTACAGACGCGTTGGACATGCGATTCCAAGAATTTCATCAATGCCTAATCCGCAATTCACCTTGGCAAAGCATGGCTGAGGCGCGAATGATGCCTTCCTGTGATGGAGGTGACGACATCAGATATCCGAAGATGGTTTGTTTGCCGTGCTTAGAAGATTTAATTCTTCCATCTGAGAAATGCTGCGCCGAGCAAGTTTGACCTACATCTCAGGGGACTGCCTTCTGGAACTGTAGTACATCATTGAGCTGAACTGGACTCGGTATTCACACTCTCGTATTTCAGTATGGCAGGAAGCAATGCTGGACACCCGCACGGAATGGGGTAACAGCCCAACAGCACTAGAACAAAGGGACCACCCCCACTAACCGAGCAAGTTATCTTCTTTTGGCCATCTGAAGAGTTCAAGACCTTTCAGCCTTCAGCCAATTGATTTGTGAATCTTCCGCGCATGCCAAAGGTGTCACTCGTCATGCATACTTGCAGTACAGGACACCTGCAGAGTCAATCAAACTTTGTAGGTCAGAAAGCTACCGAGAATTTAGGTATGTCACAGACAAGATGTCTAGGCAAATGTCTAGGCCGCTACTTTGAACTTTGCAAAACAGGTCCTTAACCATTGAATGATATTGAATGTCAGGACGGCAGCAGCTGCTTCCAACGCTGTAAGGAGGCTTGGGCTTGGTCAAAAATGTCATGATATCGTCGACACGGTAGGTCAATGCCTCGGGCTATGAGAAGGTACGAGTCGGTACGAGTGGCCATTTCTAGGCATTTGCCAATCCTTCGGCAATACTTTGGCAAACAGGCAGAGTCTTCAACGATACATGTTCTACCCAGATGCAAATCCCTCAGTTTTGTGAGCGGTTTGGAGAATAGGTATGAATAGGTCCCATGATGACCGGAGTCTTAGGCAATTGCTAATTTGATATGGAATGATGTTTCTTCATCCACTGACTTCCCATATGGATACCCCCTATCTTCTCATGTTTCTGTTTCTGTTTGGGTTATGCTGCTATGCCTGCTATGCTCAACGTATCTCAACGTCCACTTGTGAGCGACTTGACAACTTGTCAGCGACTTGTCAGTCTCTCCGGCAGCCTGGTCCATCCAAGATCCGGAGAGCCCAGGCTCGGGTCTGGGAGGATTCGGGCAGTCGCTGCACCGCTGCACCGAGCGAGATAGGGAAGAATCGCAATGATTACTTCGGATATCTTCGGATACTAACATGAATATGCTAAATAAACTTAAATGATGCTAAATATACAGTATATGATTATATATGACTCTGAAATGATTTGAAGATACTTGAGGAGTATCTGATTTGGTTTGCGCTCATATTTTGGATATCGATTCTTTTGCGGACTTCACCGGCAAGGCGACTGATTGCTGGAATAGCATCTGATTTGCGACATGGGAATCATGGGCAGTCGCTGGGCCGAGTTGAGTCATACTGAGTCATGCTGATTCATGTACTGTTATCACGCATTATCACAACCTAGGGCATTGCGAGACATGGTTTTTATGGTTGCATCATGTTGCATCACTCATAGCTCAGAGGGTGGCGACATCCGATTTCTGGAACCTCCATAGAGCAGCTCAGTGCCAGTCTCCATCAGTCTCCTATTCCCTGGAACAAGGAGCATGTCTCTGTATGCCGCACAGGGAGGAACTTGAATGGAACGACTTCTTTGGAGAGCGATTCAAGCAGTGTCCAAAAGAAGATAGCAGGGCAGGGCCATTCATGTTCAGATCATGTCACACATGTCTTCGGGATTTGCTGAGGAACGGCACCAGACCACGGCAACAAGGTCCAGGCAGAGCAGAGGATGATATGACTCTCACAATTCTCAGATGATCTGGCAGGTCCAAGCGGGTCCAAGTTACAGAATGTTGCAGACACTAGATATGAAATGATATGAATTTAATATGCATGGAAATATTTTTGTAAATGATACCATTGGAAAGTCAGAGTCATGATTTACGACAGTATTACTTCATCGCACAGGGATTGTTATTGTTACTGTGTCAACATGGTAGGTTCTCAAGATGTACACTACATACATGCAGCATGAACTTATGGATCTGGATGGATCTGGTTTGTTTGTGCATTGACTTTGAATATCTTTGGAAGTCTTTGGATATGAATCTATGTCTGGATTGTCCCGGATCAGGCAAGACCTCAGGGTATCGGAACCAGGCAAGACGCCAGCGCAAGACTGCGAACGCACATTTGATTTCAAGATGCTTCGACAGACAGAACAACTTCCATCGTACAAGAAAATGTAAGAACATGTAAGAACCAGAAGCTTCGAGTGCTCTTCTAGCGGCCTGAGCGGTGCAAGGCTCGGGACAGGGATTCGGATCAGTTCGAAGCTGGGCCTCACCAGGATCCGTACGGAGCTCAGATGCTGAATTTATCGTAAAGTTTCTCAATGCTAATCATGTTCAATCTGTTTAACCATTGTTCAACGTTGTTGGAAGAATGGGAATCTTAGGAGTAATTAATTAAATTGATTGTGTGGAAAATAATCGTCAATATACGCTCTATTTGCCACAAGATTTACAGGAAGAAAGCACATTTTCTGTTTTTGTTGGCAGAGATCGTATCTTTTGTTGTGATGTTTCATGAACATTTGATTGAATAATCACATTTGATTTTGTTTGCAGGTATACTCTGTATCTCTCGGACATGCCTAGTGATTTCAACAAGCAGGACCGAGTTTCTGCGTGTTAAAGTGTGAACATCCGGAAGGACCAACTCACAGAAAAAGCTGATGAGATGATATGCAGCGGTACAAATATTCGGAGTTCCTATCTCTCCAGCCACATTTTCATTTAGTCTGAATGAAGTCATTTGCAAGTGCTGCAAATTGTCTAAGACGTCGATAGTAGTTGTGTTTGGCTCTTGGCGTGACATGGATCAGATGTGGAGTCCCATTAAATTTGCTTTTGTTATTTTTTGTTGCTGGTTTGTTCGAATCTATGGTGTTGCTGACAAATAAGGGACAAACTCGCGCATCAGACAAGCTTGTCTATGGAGGATTTGGAGAGATTGCACGACCAGCTGGGCATAACAAAGCCGAAGAGTATCAAAGTTCTGTACTTGAGGCAGAAGAAGGGCACAGAGATTCAATTTTGAAGGAGAGTTGAGTGTCAGTAGTGCCGGCGAGAGTCTCGGTCTCATTCACATGTTTGTTGACTAAGGCCCTCAAAAAGCTGCAAAGCATTCTGAATGGTCTCTCATCTGTCCGACCATATGAGCTCGTAAGGGTTTGGCCCCATGTCTCTAAAGCCAATCTACACGGATCCCTGCATTGGCAGGGCGTGGTGGATTGGTGCTTCAAAAAATCACAGACGCAGACAAATGGGCAGGCTGAACAAAAGCAAAAGCTCCGCTGTTTTGCGATATGACACAATGGAACAGGCACGAGCAGCCAGACCAAAATTTGATTCAGATATCCTGAATTGCCTGATACTGGTAGGAATTCTTATGATTGTGTAAAACCTCTACAATGTACGCCTGAGCCGTGTGGAGGCGAAGAGTGCTTTGATGGTACTGCAGGATCGTCTGGTATTGGTTTGAACCTTAAATTGCTGCAAGTGGCGTTCATCCCTTGGGTCAGTGAGAAAGACGACATTGAATCACAACTGCAAATTTTCGATTTCTACGTGCACTCTCACCAGGATTGAGGCGAAAAAACGTGTTTTGGATTCAGACTGTTGCATCACCGCCAGCAAGTCTTCTACGGTGTATTTCTTCTTTGAATAACATCAGTGGTTGTTTCATTGGGGGTCTGCTTCAATTGTTTTTTGGCTAGAAACACCCTAGAGAAAAAACCACACTTTTCTTTTTCAGCAGTGGCTGTGAATCTGTTGGCTTGAGTCCGACATTTGGGTTCTGTTTAGGTAGACTCTTCTCAGACCAGAAGTGGCAAACCCTTGAGGGCCAATCCCCAAGAATGCTTTTCCATGGTTTTCCCAGGTGTTTTGTGATATTTCATGGTTTTCCCCGTGATTTTTCATGTTGTGGCTAGCAGCTGGAGGGAAAAAAAGTAAACCCACAAAAATCCAGAAGCAGCAGGGGGAACCTAAAACACTCGCAAACTGGCAAAAAAGGCCAGGCAAACACAGGTGCATGCATTGACTCCTGTCGCAGTTTGGTTTGAACTGCTCGGTCAGCACCACAATGTCAGATGTGAAAACGATGTTCTTTTTGATTGGTTGGTTTCTGTGTTTTGGATGTTATTTGTGGAGGTTTCTAGTTTTTGAAGGCATCAGTTGACTCTGTCACTGAGACGACCCCAAAGCTCATGGATTTCTGGGCGTGACAGAAAACATGGCCAGGTCAATGAGCATTCTGGGGAGGAACAGCATCCTCGAGCTCAGTGTCTTGCTGCAGCTTGTGGGACCGGTTTGGGCTTTTGATCTAAGTCCAACATGGTAAACCATAGCAGATTCAGGGGATTTGATCACATTGAGGTCCTTCAGAGGGCAGCTCGTGGTTTTGAAATGCTATTTAGTATTTTCATGACTTGGAGACAAAAAAAGCAGTTGGCAGTTGCACCATGTTCCGCCTGGAAATTGCTTCAGAACAAAGGCTGTCAGAGCCTTGCCATGTAAGAATGATTGCTTTGCTTGCAAAGATGACTTAAGCTGGAGCCGTTTGAAGGTTTGCCAGAAAGAGATCTCCGCAGCTTGCATTTGCCCAGGATGCCAAGACGGTTGTGACAGTTTGCATTAAGTTTGCATAGTGATTTCATCATCTTTCATCCGTCATTTCAATGATACGACCAGCACAGAGTGGATTCAGGTCTTGTTAGCAACTTGCACAAATGTCAACGTATTGATGGCATGCATTTATTGTGCGATTGAGAGAGTGTACAGCTGATGCTCTGATCACGGTTGGTTAGCGCTTCTAGATGTTTGAATGTATAGAGCGGTCTACGTTTGGAATGCTATTTTGCCCGTGTAGGATGATAATTCCTACGGCGGTCCGCATCCCAGTTGTGAGCATTGAATGAAGCAATGTCCAATTT
Source organism: Symbiodinium sp. clade C Y103 (assembly GCA_003297045.1). Classification (NCBI taxonomy): domain Eukaryota; class Dinophyceae; order Suessiales; family Symbiodiniaceae; genus Cladocopium; species Cladocopium sp. clade C. Next base: position 76,261 of record BGPT01001167.1, on the reverse strand, counting down.
GTCCAATTGAATTCAATGGAAGAGTTGGAACATGTTGGAACATGTTGGAATATGTTGAAACTAGTTAGCTCCACACCGGTAGCCTATCATTGTGCTCCCAGGCAGCGATCACGAAGACCGTGATGAGGAGTACACTGAGTACACTCACAATGGGAAGAATTTCCGGCATTCAATCAGTGTGACATTGCTTGGGATAAGTGGTGTCAACTATGTTTCCGACGTTATGTGTGACACTTTGTTGCCAAGACTGTGCGCGAGCAGCCGATACAACAAAGCGTGACATGTGTCTTTCTTGGCTTGTGCCGCCGCAGGATGACACAATTTATGCTTTGCCCAGTGTGTACGTGGCTGAACTTCCTATCAACATCACAGAGAATGGGGTTCGCCACATGGTGCAGGAGGCGTTCAGTGGGACATTGAGATACATCGACATTGCACCACTGAGTGACGAAGTCATGCTGCCTGTATATTTAGATTATCTAGCAGTTGTCAGCCTGATCGAACGCAAGGATATGCTGGGCTTGGACTGACCATTAGCTTTGAAACATCTTAAAACATCTTAAAACCAAGCTCACGGATTCACAGATGCACACCCACACAGACTTTTCTGGGCATCAGGTGGGAGGGAAGCTCGATGACTTGGTCGCAGTCACTTTTCTTCAGCAGAAATTCAAGGCTTGGTGAGCTACATCAAAGACACGTTATGTCACACCAAGCTTATGACAGTTGTACCATGTTATACCCATTAGAGGCTGTCAGGACAAGCCATCATCTCGACAGGTGCTGATATATTGGGGAACGGTGACAGATCAATGTCTCGTGTCAATGCTGGTTGATGTCTTGCAGGGAAGCCATGCCTGCTGCCTTCTCAGGCAGGAGCTGAGCGGATGTAAGGGCCACTAGAGCAGCCATCATCATTCAGCTCTGCATGGCATGGTGGTATCTGGTGTCCAACCTGTCCAACCTGTCCAACCTGTCCAACCTGTCCAACTCAGCTCACAGCAGGTATCAGGACATGGAGACAGCTGAGTCTATGGCCGAAAAGCTTCACGGTTTCAGGGTCTACCACCCAGATGATCGCACCAGGCTGCGGAGGGGCAGCTGACCTGGGGCCAGAATCTGGGGAGTAGAGCCGTGGGAACGGTCTGTCAACTGAGCTGAGAGAATGGGCGGGTCATTCAGGTCGGAAGTCGGAAGTGCAAGATATCTTGCTTATGTCCTGGCACCAAAGTTACACTGCGTTGGCTTTTGTTGGTCTTGTCTTACCCTTGCCTCGAGCACACCAGCCCAAACCTGCTATCAGGCCGGTACGTGCCAAAGTCGCGAAGCATTCTAAAGCGCTAAACTACATGTGCACAGACACTTGGATGTGATTCATTTTGTGTGGATTGAGCATGATTGAACAAACCTGAGTGGTTTGCCCAAGGATATGACACCAGGGATCGTTTCAGCCAGTTCCATTTCCAGTATGTACACACACAGAGATATATGTATAACTATATATATATGTATACACACCAACCGGCGATGAATGCTTGATTGCAGTGTTGTGCCAGAGTTGAGCTGCCAAGGATGTTTATGTGGGTGAGGCAGGGATGCCAAATGAAAGCTGACAAACATGTTCATGTGTGCTCAATGTAGCTCTTTCATCCTCTTTCACTTGAAAAGATAATGATATTCGGCTGAACCTGACACCACGAAATGGGTAGAAATGGTGGGCGTTCCTGCAGGTGCCAAACAACTGGACTGCTTCATACATGTACAAGTTCTTGACACAGGCACGGAACCCAATCTGTAATTTGCAACAACTCCGACAGCGACTTGACGTCTCCAGTTGAATCCAGTTTAACTCTTGTGACTCTCACACTTGACTATGCACTGACATGCACTGACTACTTGATTGCCCAATCTATGTTTGATGCGTCGAGGGGTGATAAGGACAGAGTCATGAAAGATGGTGCACGGATGTTGGAGAGTGAAGACGGTGCATTTAGCGGTTAGCGTTCAAGGGTCGCAGAGTCGAAGTTGATTGCTGCAGGCCGGCGTCGAAAGGAATGTGATCCACTCTGTCAAGCTTTTATCTCAACGGCCCGGTCGGGCTGGCGTGGGGGCTATTCTTCACATAGCCCGGAGACCTAGCAAGTCAGACGTGGCTGAAGAGAAAGGCCAACGGCAGGAAACTGATATATCTGTTTACGAGTCTTCAGAAAACGATCATCATGAATGGGGTCATGTCTCAGGTGACAAGAATATGACAAGATTTATTCGTGATATTTCTTGATCACACTATCAGGTCAGTGCAGAAGCGGCTGATCGAGTCCTGGAACAGCTGACTGGCCAAGAGATCCTGGTGCGAGGGAAGCCAAGGCCAGGACGCAGAAAGTGTCTTGAAACGATATTACTGACTGATACTGACTGCATCTAAATACATCCAAATACTACCAAACACGAAACATGTATGAATATGTATGATATGGGATTGATATGCATGTCAATTTTGATTCATTTCTATCAATTTGTCAAATCGTATCGTTGTGGTGCCCTGGCAGGCCGTTAAAAGTGCGGCTGGCTGATGCGCCGAAGGAGCCCTGGATGGAGCCGGAACCGTCGGAGCCGCCTCAGCCACCTGCGCCTGAGATTAGGCGAGCTATGGCGAGTACTGTGGAAGATCGAATGGAAGATCTAATGAATCTAGTCCCAAGAGCTCTCAATGGAAGATCCCTCAAGGGTGTTCTCAAGAGTGTTCTTGGACGTTCGTGGGGGCGAGACTGAATGGAAATTAGAGACCTTGCAGCGACAAATATGTTCAAGTAAAGGTGCATGGCATATTGAACGGTCCACGGTGAACGGTCAGGGTCCAAAAGAGATACACAGAGACTTGCATTGTCAAACACGAATCCCTTGAGAATTTGTTTGGCTTCATCACGTGTTCTATGTGCTGTGACGCTGCATGATCCTGCAAAATGCAGAACACTATATTGTCTATATATAATATATATATATATAATTATGTATACATATGACATGTACACATCTATATTTGTATGGTTTCAATTGTTTTTGAATTATACACACGTATCAGCATCAGCTCATCTTGCTTCTTTTTGTACACGTGCGCTTGGAGACCCAGAACCCGTTGCAAGTGGACCATCAGTGACCATCAGAGAGTCATGGAACAGATGTCCATGCTAGAGCACGAAACATAAGTTTGCCGAGGAAATCATGTTATCTTTTCATTGGAGTCCAGATATGTCTTACATGTTTTTTTCCCAGTAGTTGAAGCTGCCAGCTTTTCTTGGTTCTGAGCTTGCTGCGACTGACAATTTTGGCGCTGTTGGATAGACACGTGTTGAGACAGCCTGCAAGTTTTGGTTGAAGTTCCTCAAGTTGCGAAGCAAGATTAATCTCCTCGATTTCTGACGTCCAGGACTTTGCTTAATCCTGGGCCACGCAGTTGTCATTCCAACAAAATAATCTCATTCACGTAGCAGGAAACCGGCGATTACGGCGCCAGTTCCTTTGCATCTTAGCTGAACAGGCTGTTGTTGTGAATTTGCGTTGATGGTGTAAAAGTGTACAACTGCCACATGTTTGGACATTGAAAGATGGCCTTTCAATGACGCTGAGTGATTGGTCCTTCAAGTTTTTGAGAGCTCCCATGGTCTGATATTGTCCAAAGTTAGCCTGAGGTCACAACTTCAGTGAGCGCTGCATGAAAATTCACGGCTCCGTCCGTAGCTGTCCTAAAACATCGGACAGGTAGAGCGGCACAGTCTCAGGGAATATTGAGACGCCGTTCGTGTAAAACAGGCCTGAAAAGAACTTAGTTCATATATAAATGGACCACGTCTGTTGTTCACTTTCCTGAAAGTGTCGCGCGATGGCTTTTTGGATTTCTCCAGACAGCTGGACATCAGGAAGTTGCAGATTTACACTGGTTTGCAGCAAAGTCGTTTGCACCGGGGTTCCATACGTTGGATCCCAGACGTTGGATCTCGGATATCTGCACAGTGCTCTCATACCGCCAGAAAGGCTATAAGTTCGAGGCCGATTCGAGGCCTGAAGCAGCGAAGCTGTCACAGTGCCTGACTCGCCTATGTCAAGGCCGCTGAGGTTGCTGACGGCATACAGTTGAGCGGGTTAGGCTGTGAAGACAAATCAGCTAGGATGAAAAACTGAAAAGTGCTGAGGGGAGAGAGAGAACTTGGCAGTAGTGATTTTCCAGATATGTTACAATTAAAATGATGTCATATGATGCTATAATGGAATATAACGGAACTATGCTTCACATCATCCAGCACTTTAAGACCTTGAGAGCGCTTCATCAGGACACTGTGGCAATATGAAATTTCATGAAATATGATGAATACAAATTTTGGAGAATGGCCTGGTGCTTCCCCAGATGCTTGCCCGGAAGCTTTGGCTCAGACGGCAAGGAGGTTTTCAGGAGAGCCGAGTGGTGAGCCATGGGTCACGGAGGCACCATGAGAAGCGGCAAAATATGCTTGACTTAGTTGAAACATGTTGAGACCATGAGAGAACATAGTTGAGCTTCTGTTTGAGATGTTTTCATGTGTTTTGCCTTTTGTCGTTCTGTTTTTGGTAGTCCCAAAGCAGCGTTGTGAAGCAGCTGTGATTGAACTAGCAGTGTGGAATTCGAAGGGGCCCCAGAGGTGTCTTGTGTGTGTTTTTGGTTTCCTTTGGGATTGGAGGGTTCAGACTGTGGAAGAGTGAAGGTTTGATGAAATCGTCCTTGGTGTGGGGAAATAAACAGTTGTGGACTGGAGCATACAAGAGGTCTGATCATGTGTTGACAGAAAGAAGGCTTGCTACCAGTATCAGTATTTATCATTCATCTTGACTTGACAAGAGTGATTAAATCTTTTGCATTCTTTTGCTATCTTTGTGCGAGGCAACAATGTCATTCCAAATGTGCACTTCCGAAAAGTCAATGGCTGCCAGTCTGGTCGCAACAACCGGGTATTCATGCGAACTTGGTTGAACCAGGCTGGCCGCAAGAAGCGTCGAGCAAACACTCGCAAGGAAAAGGCAGCCAAGATCTTTCCTCGTCCAGCTGCAGGATTGCTTCGTCCCCTGGTTCACCCTCCAACACAACGCTACAACATGAAGGTGCGATTGGGCAAAGGTTTCACCTTGGATGAGTTGAAAGAGGCGAAGATCCCCAGGAAGTTTGCCAAGACCATTGGCATTGCAGTGGACCATCGCCGTCGCAACCGATGTACCGAGAGTCTCCAGGCCAATGTGGAACGATTGAAACTTTACATGTCCAAGTTGCTGCTGTTCCCCAAGAAGTCTGGCGCAAAGGGTGTGAAGAAGGGTGACACCCCTCGTTCAGAGCTGCAGAACGTGGCGCAGAACACCTTGAAGGAGATCATTCCAGTGCCAAAGCCACAAAAGCGCATCAAGGCACGAGCCATCACAGAGGAGGAGAAGTCCGAATCGGTCTACAAGAAGCTGAAGAAGGCACGAACCGCAGCACACTACCAAGGCGAGAGGATCAAGAAGGCCAAGGAGGCTGCAGCCAAGGAGACCTAAAGAAATAGAGATGCCTTACGCTTCAACAGATCATTTGGAAAATACATTTGTGCCAAAAAAACAGGAGTGAACTTAATACACTTGAACGAGGTATGAAGGGTGTCGGTGAAACAATTTTGGCAGAACAGATCAAAACATTGATTCCATCAAATAAGTCAAAAATTTCACGGTTAAAGATTGACGGGTCAAATGCTGCTGGATGTTATTCCCTCCAAAAGAGGCCTGCAAAAGCTAAATCTTGCCAACTAGAAATGTCAAAGAAAATTTGAAGACTACATGGCTTTCGACCCAAATCAGGTGTTCTTTTGCAACCTTGAAATTTCTTGGACAATTTGCTTCCGCGACTTGCACTGTCGCTGCAACGCCAAAGTGGTTTTGGAAGATGCTTCTCAGACAAACTGGACACTGCATGACACTACTGTAGTGACTAAGTACGACAGAATCTTCATGTGTTGACTACTTGCAGAGCAAGCTCTTGATAGCTTTTGAATCAATATATCTATGAAACAGAAACATCATGAAACAATCTTAAAGCTCGAGACCCAACACACTTTTCTGTCCTGACAACCTGTTCTGATGTCACGGTTGTCTCTTGACGTTTCTTTCTCTTGGCATCCGATTCCCTTGAGAAGATTTCTCTTGGCACCTCCAAATTTTGCCATCTCTTTTGTTTGAGAACCTTTCTCCTGACATGTCTTGCTCTCGACATTTGCTTTCCATGGCAAATTCATAGTTGGAGAGTTCGTTTTCGTTGTATTCTTTTGCTTTGACATCTTTCTGTCTCAAGAACCCCTTCTGTTGAAAAAATGTTTTCTCTTGGAAGCTCTTTTCTTGAACCGCATTTCCCTTCAGACCTTTCTCTTGACATCTCCTGTCTCTTCAGCTATATGGTTTTTCATTGTCTCTTCTTTCTCTTGGCAATTCTTTCTACTGGAAATTCTTTCTCTAGACTTCTGTATCTCTCACGGTCCCCTCCTCTTGACATCCTTGTGTTTTGACGAATTCTTTCTCTCATGGCATCTCTTTCTCGTGTCTATTTTTGCTTTATCGTTTCAATATGCAGCCCCCTCCCAGTACCACTTCGTACTACCAGACTTTCACAAAAATCACGAAATAGTTCCCAATATATTACTTTGCACGACAAGACTTGCGCAAAGCACTTCCCAGCACCACTTCGTTGCTGCAGAACTAGCACAAAGTACTTCCCAATACTACTTCGTACTACTAAGGTTGCACAATGTACTTCCCACGACTTTCAACTACAATCTTGCACGAAATATTTCCTAATATTTTATCGTACTATGAAGCTTACACAAAATAAAACAATTTCTAATATATATTTTTCTTTAATTTATATATATATATATATTTATCCTACATAAATTATACTAAATATGTTCCGATTTTATTTTGCACTATAAAAATTTCAGAAATTAGTGTTGATAATGAGCATTTCTTATATTATTTTTAATTTTATATATTTTTATCTGTTATTTATTATTTAAAAAATATTGATTTAGTTTGTTATTACTACTAATATTACGATTTGGGTACACATGAGCTGCCGCGCGCAAATCGCCAGGGTCCGAAATCCCCAAATTCCGCCACTTTTTGGGGAATTC
>BGPT01001167.1:44248-58066 GCA_003297045.1 Symbiodinium sp. clade C Y103 | reverse complement strand
ACGCAGCAGGTTTGTTTCAGATGATTTATGTCACCACATTTGGCACACGGATATTTGCGGGTCAAAAAAGATGTCTCCAACGCAAGCAGCAAACATGATTGAATCAGACCTTTTCAGTCAATACAAGCCAAATTATGAGATTCAATGTTGATTTTTTCTTTGTTATCTTATGCGCTTACAACTGACATCATCACTGACNTTTCAGTCAATACAAGCCAAATTATGAGATTCAATGTTGATTTTTTCTTTGTTATCTTATGCGCTTACAACTGACATCATCACTGACATTTCTTTTCATATTTTCTTTGGAAACAGGACGTAACCCTCTGTACATTGCAACCGCGCACTGCCAGCATTGAAGCAATCTTCAGAAAGTTGCTACTTTAGATGTGCAAATATTTTCTTTTTATACGTGGCAATCAAACACATACAAATGTAGTTATACATAATTATACCCAACTAGATGAGATAGAACCTCAAAAGTGAACCGCTAAGGCATGATCTTTACTTGGAATCTACAACTAGAAAATATTGGAAACAAATTATAAATGTTATCGCCACCTCTCCAGCAACGTCCTGGGAAAATCCGCTTTCTTTCGGTCAAAAACGTGTTTCCCAACACTCGAATCCAATGCGTCACAGATATGGACTTCAAGTTTCTAATTCCAAAATGAATGCATTCGATCATGACCATATCATAGACATTTAAAGTAAAACACATGTATGCTGGTTCATGATTGTGCCGTCATACATGCATAGCAATCACATGGTCGATGTACATGTCTGTGCTTCTGGTTGGGAAACATGACGTGACCGTCACTGCCGTGCAACTGTCACCTGCCTACCACTACTACGACTGTGAAAGCATCCAGAAAGTTGCTACTTCATAAGCTCTATGCAGACTATTGTAGTATCTCTCTATCTAATCTACGGTAACATTTCTTTAGAACTTGAAGCAGATCATATACACAATGAATATAAACAACACTATACATTGAGATGTTGCACCTATAGCAAAACCCATGTTGTTTTGTGGCGTGTTACTTCAACATCTTGAAAGCTAAACCGCTACGAGGCCAAGGCGCTTGCAAGCATCCGCGATGGTCGTTACATACGTTTCTTAGTTGTTTGGCTATGTACCTTCCAGGCAAGAACCCCGCGACGAGGTCCGTCATGTCAATAAGGCGCTTGCAAGCGTCTGCGATGGTCGTTCAGCACGTTTCTCCGCTGTTTGGCTATGTACATCCCTAGGCAAAAACCCGCGACGAGGTCTGTCATGTTAATAAGGCGCTTGGACTCATTTGCGATGGTTGTTCAACACATTTCTCCTCTGTTTGGCTATGTACCTCCCTAGGCAAAAACCCGCGACGAGGTCTGTCATGTTGATAAAACGCTTGGACTCATCTGCGATGGTCGTTCAACACGTTTCTCCGCTGTTTGGCTATGTATAGGCAAAAACCCGCGACGATGTCTGTCGTGTTAATAAGACGCTTGGACTCATCTGCGATGGTCGTTCAACACGTTGCTCGGCTGTTTGCTTATGTACCCCTCTAGACAAAAGCCGGCACGAGGCCTTCCATGTGACTCAGGCGCTCGCTACGATCTGAGAGTGTCTTTCAGCACCTTGCAAACCTATACTTGGTTGGGTTTCTCTACCACCATAGGCTATAGGGGTCATCATCACATATCTTTGAATTTCTGAACAGTACCACTTTATGCTTTCTGTCGGGCAGCGGGTCGACGGCACAGTCTTGCGCGTGGGATCCGAACCTTGCTTCGTTCTAGTGTGAAAGGTGTTCGCTTTCTCTTTTGCGCAGCTGGTCGCTTCATTTTCTGAAGCACGCCTTGCTGCCTTTCTACAGGTTTGCGGGCGGCGAGAGGCAGCTTCGACCTTGATGTGTTTCCAGTGTTGCGTTGCAACACCACCCAATCCTTCCACTGCTGATCTGTAAACACTGCAGTTCCTAGTCGTCGTGCCAAGACTTGTGCCGGTGGCATTTGACGCAATGTGGGATGGTGTAATGCGACACTGTGAGACAATAACTTGCCTAAGCGCAAAATCTGGAGCTTCAAGCACAATGTGCTCCGATGCATTGATTGTATCTGGCGGAACCATGCATTAATTTCAGCGTGCAACGCTTCATTCGAAGTGGTTCCGGAAGGCAACAAGAGTCGCACATTTCCAGACAACGATGCTCTGTACCGCAACGCATTAAAAAGCCACTCCAGTTTGTCTGCGGACGCCAAAGCGTGAAGGGTTTTGGCCACGGTGATTTTCACACCATCAATTTTCCGGTTCATGTCCTCTGGATGCTTTGCTGCTAAAGCGGCAAGAGCCTCAATGAATTGAATGCGTGTTGGCCACACCTGCAAGATAGCAGCATCACGGATAACGTTCCCTGCTCTTCGAAGAGACATACCCTGCGTTAAGATTTGCTCTCGTAGGCGAGATTCCTGTGGAGATAGTGCTCGTGTGTCACCTTGGAAAATTGGGCCCCACAGGTTGCCCCCAGTGGCTGTGGCACGGGCAGTGAATTTTTCCATGAAACTACGTAGCAGCACAGATCCTGATGTCTTCCTTCCGAAAGTGCCCTGCTCATACCGCATCGCAGCATGTGTTGGGTCCAAGGAGAGTCCCTGAAACTGTGGCAGAACGTTTGCAAAGTGGCTGTGAAGCTTTCTTGATGGTGCATCTGTTGCTATGTGCTGGATCTGCCCCAAGGCGTTCGCCGGCAGTACGTCTTGCAGACATCGCAGTAGCTCTTCGGCGCTTTCATCCTTTGCTGGCAAAAGCCCCAACACCGCTCCACTTCGGCCCCGGATGGAAATTACTCGGTGCACGGCCTCTGCATCACCAGACAAAGCCAGATCTTTTTCTGTCGCAGGAGCATCAAACCGCGATTGTCCCAGAAGAGAGAAGCAAACCCGAAAGGTCCCATCTATTGAAATGTATTCACACTCATTGTGCTTGATTGCTTCTTCTACGAGATCCTTGGTAAGGTTCATGACTGGAGGCGAACGAAACACATCTTCTACGAGTGGCCACCAACTGCTGGTATGCGTCGGAAGTAGGTTGGTCAGCTCGTTCCCAGCTTTGACACTGTCCAACATAAACCTGGGCCATACTGTCTTCACCTGCCAGATTGATTGCCACTCTTGCCCGTCAAACAGAAATACATTCAAAGCAGAACCATGTGGAATTCAATTCTAGCCCTACACAACCAAAACTTAAACATGCTTGTGCCACTTGTGCCTTTGCATGATGCAGCAACATTTCCTCAAAGATTCGCTGAGCAAATGCAGCTGTATACCAAAGATTTCCGACTCGACGAACATACAGTTGCGTCTCCACGACGGCCTTGTGCTTAAAGGATGGCCCTGTGGCATCAAGAAGAAGCCTGATGTCTCCATCAATTTTGTTGTTTGTGTGGCATAGACCAGGTTTCACTGAAGCTCTCAGGATGGCTGCACTTCGATGCAGGTAGGCCTTGCCCGGACGTTCCTGTAGCATATCTGAGTCGTGAAGGGACAAGATCAAGCGCAACTGCTTGGTGCCGGAGCAACAAAAGTTGGTACCTGTCGACACGAGCAGGTTTCGACGAGAAGCAGTTTTTAAGTATTTTTAAGGATGTTATCAAACATGGTGTTCACAAATTTCTCAAAGAGAACAGTGTAACATAAGAAAGCAAGGCTAAATCACGAACGTGGCTCGTCTGGTGTGGTACTTTTGGAGATGAGAAGCCAATCGTGAACATCGGTCGAAGTGACGAAACGGACAAGCAGGACAAGGAAAGTTGCCTTGTCGCATCTTTGACCTTCCACTTTTGGCCGCAACGATATAAGCAGCGATCTCTGTGGCCATGGCATTCAACAGATGTTCCTCCACAGTGACTCGGCCAGCCGTGTCAAGCCACTTAAAGGCACTTGAAAAACGAGAACAATCCTCTTGCTCCACTTCAGAATCTGATGGAATAACCACCATGTCTGCTGTCCTTTGCGACGATTCATCCGTGTCCGACTCCGCAAGGATATCGTGTGTCCCTGCTTCTTCGTTGGGCCTCTGTTCACTCAGGCCAGCTTGTGCACCAGCAGCTAGCCCCAGAAGCTCCGTGCAGTCGTCCTTGGTCAATGCTACAGACGATTGTTGCTCCTCCTCCTCCTCTTCAGCCTCAGAAGTATTGAGAGTAGCATATAGGACACAGGTACTGCTATCCACACCTTGTGCCAAAGCATCCATCAAGGCGCCAAGTGTCAAGCGATAGACACCATCTACATCCCACACAGTTACCTTGCAGCGATCGCGCACCTCTGCTGCGTCAGATATTTGAACTGCAACACAATGGGGCGAGGCACCGTTCTCGGCATGCATCAAATAGCGTCCAGCTGAAAGAATCTGTGGTATTAGGATGGGGCGGAAGTTCACACCGGAAAGTTCTTGGCATTGAAGATAGGTTCGGCATTTCCGTTCCTGCATATACACCTTAGTATACCAGGGTCTAATATACCAAAGCTTTCAATGACGTCCCCACATGTGCCTGAACATGCTCCATGACTGTGTCCATCTCAATTTTTAATGCTTCTGGAATTCATGCGTGCACTTACCAATCTCCGAATTTAATAAGTGTTTAGGGCATGTAGTCTGCCGAGGCGCGTTAGCTGGGTGATTCATGTTTTCCAGCTGCTCTGTGGCTGCTTCTGGTAGCAGCTGGAGGCATTGCAAGGCATGCAGAATACAATTCCCAGGCATGCAGAGGCGATGATCTTTCTGATTCAGCGGTGGAAGCCGCTCTTCAGACATCTTTTTGAGACACGCGAAGACAGTGCTGTGCTTCTTTTCAACGATTGTAACTTCAAAGCTGGAGCTTGCCTGAATGTGTTCCGCGCTTTCACGGCAAACTATCTCGGCGGAAGCGTGCGGAAGCTGCGACACTCTGATTCCATCAAAGTGCAGAGACATGTGTCGTGGGCGATACTTGCTTTCCAAGAAATACGCCCATCGTGACAAGACAAAATCTTCACAGGCCGTATACAGTAGTGACAGCACAGAGGCTTCCGGATACTTTTTTGCAGGGTCTTCGCACAATGCCTTGTATTCATCTGGCAGCAGTGATGCGGCCACCCAGCGATACCATATTGAAGCTTTTTGCAAGTGGTTCAACACATCATTCTTGCTGTGCCCTGCAGGAATGGAGCCACCATTGAAAACAGCTGTCAAGATACGCTTCCCTTCCGCCTTAGACACCTGCAGGTCGTTCTCGCAAAGCTCGGCACGTTCTCGCCGTATTCGCCTTAGAGCAATCGGTTGCTTGACATTTTGGTCGCGTGACTTTTACAACGCCCACAGAACTTTCTACCAAGCTTTTGCTTTGGCAACAAGTGTGACAAACTCATTCAACATCTAAATGCAGCTAGGTACTCCATAACCTTCTTCGATGCGTCCGGAAGAGGAGGCTGCATGTCCAACTTCTCCACGAGCTGCGGCAAAAGAGTGAACATACTGCTTGCAATGTCCAGATCATGGGTGTGGGGCAAAAGAAACAGTTGTGCTCTTCGAGGAAATTTCTGGGCGCCTAGCCCTGTAACTTGCCTCCGTGTACGAACCCCACTTCCGTCAGGATAATGATATGCGCACTGTGCTGAAACCTCAGTTTCCTCTTGTTTCACTGCTTCCATCCGTGCTCTCTTGGCATTCCGATCCGAAGTCGGCTGCAATTTTTCAAGCAGTTCATCATAGCTTTTCTCAGCAGCGTCCAGCTTGCGACCTCTTTCCAGGATTATTTCTCTCTGTTTCCTGCCCTCCTCCGTCTCCCTACCAGCACCTCTTTTTCTTCCACCAGCTGTGTTGCAAACACTTCCTAGTATAGTTGCATTGTCTCGTCGGGACGCGTTGCCGTGCACATAGGCGTTAAACTCATCCACATTATAAACTTCTGGAAGTTCTATTTCACAGGTGCGGTTCCGGACGTTGATCAAATCATCCAATGATTTTTTGGTCGTTATCACTGGCATGTAATGGCTCTCGGCTTTGAGTCTGCCAGCAATTTGGCGACAGAGGCCCATGTCCACCAAACCGCTGAGAAGCTGCTCCTTGGGAACATTTGGGCCGTCTTTGCATTTGAATTGCTTCAGCTGGGGGAGAGTCGCTACGCACTTGTTTCGTTGCAACATCCAACTCACCAGGGCTGCATGTGCTGCCTTCCACTCCTGATTTGCTTCCGCCCCTGCTTCAGGTTCAGCCACTAGATCAATGACATGATTGGCTGCTGTTTGCGCTGCTCGCGCTTCACGGGGAGGCAAACTACATGCCTCTCGCATGCATTTTTCCGTTAGTCCTTGGTCTCCTCCCCAGACAACGTACTGTTCGATGAGGTTCCGACAATCTTCCTTGTCGTGTTTCATCTCAAATGCGTGCTGAAGCTGTAATGCGGCAGCAATGGCCGGTCCTGAGATAAGGAATTCACCAAGATCTGGATCCTTTGGGAAGATGCCATCCTTGTCGATATCCTGGTACGTTTTCGCTAAAGCATCTGGATCCTCAAACCGGGCTTTGCATTTCCACACAAACGCTCTTCGGAGAATAGTGTTGAACTCCTTGTTCGACACGCCGGCAAATTTCAGCAGCTTGTTTGCTTCTAGTCGCTTCCATCCGATGCATCGGATCATGCGGGTTCTGAAGCCGTATGGTTTCCGCCCTGCAATACCATCGCCACTCGCGAACTTCTTGAACAGGTCTTCCCGAAGTTTTCGGTTGGTCCCAGGTGTTTCTTGTCCCGTGAGTATGCAGCATCCATTGAGTTGTTCAACTTGCTTACGCATCTCATCCTCGTTGAACCAGATATTTGGGTCAAAGAAGGCAGCGTTGTGGCCATACATAGCATGGAGGTGCGTTGAATAGAGAGATTGCCCGACGCCACCGCCAGACAACCCAATAAAAAGCCGAGTGACATTCAGGCCTCGTTTGGCAAGGGCTTGAGCAGCTTGGCAGCATTTGAATACGGCCACATTTCCCCAGAAGGTCTGCCTGTAGAATTTCTTCACGCGTTCCAGAACTGGCTCTGGCACTGTTGCTTTGATTTGATGAGGGATTCGCAGATAGCAGTTCTTGAGCGCCTCCCGAAGAACTTGCTCGGCCGGCTGTGCGGCGTGGTCATATGCGATGGCGCAATCTTCGTAGCAGCAGCTTGGTTCTGGCGTTTTTGCCTGTTCACACCATTCAGACATATAATGGAGCAATTTGTCTTCTGTGATTTCCCTTGAAATTTGTTTCTTCACAGCAAGAACTGTTTTTGCTGCAAGGATCATCCACGGCACACCAACCTCCGCAAATGCTTCTTCACCGGCATCTTCTTCATCGGCTCCAGGCCGTCGACCTCCTCTGCGCTTGTTCGCCTCACCCTTGTAATCAAGACATGCCTCGACGCAACGTCTTTTCAGCTCCTCTGCATCGCTGCCTGCTGCTTGCCAAAGAGTCGCTACGGCAGATAAGATCTGACCAAGGTCCCTTGATGTTTCGGAAGCTATCAACCTGAAAATTCCTTCCACATGCATCAGAAATGCCTGTACGCGGTCGTGATCTGGAGGGATACCTTTGTGTTGCTGGAACGCCCCACTCGTCGTTCTCATGTAGCAATCGCCATCGTGGAACCTCAGCGTATGGCCACCTTCTGCGATCCAGTACACCAGCGCATGTTCGCGCAAATACAAATCGGCCAATCGAACACGAGAAAAAGATAGCACTGCAACTGCAACACGAACGAAATAGTCCGAGAGGATAGGGGCATGTTCTGTTACTTGTTCCGTCCATCGAACAACCGATTGCAAAATTGTGTTTGACCGATCCTCTAACTCCCGCGGTTCCAACTGAAACATGTCATTGGTAATTTGCAAATCAAGGAAATGGTTGTGAAAGTCCTCATGCGACGTCTGCGCGCCAGGAATCATGATCCGTCTCCGCTTCAGTGCAGCGAAGTCATCTTCAGCTGCAACTGCAGTTTCAATGTCTGCCTCTTCTTTCAATGCAAGATCTACCTGTTGCGACGCAGCCACGGCCTCATTAGCTTCCTGCGATCTTGCTGTCCGGGGGCTGGCACGTGTTTTGGCAGCAGTTGGACGTGATCCTTGGGAACGTGGTGGAGAATAAACAGTGACAGTGACACCGTCTGGCTCTGCGTCCATGTCATCTCCTTCCCCTGGTGCAGGAAAATGGTCTTCTTCCGCCTCACTTCCTCCAAGTACGTCACCCTCTTGCTTTCCTTAGTTCGGAAGTTTTGCGGTTGGGTCAGAACACGACACTGCTATGGGCTATGACAGTGACACATCTTACCTGCACACCCATGTTTTAGTTGCTTTGGATGCCCTACTCTCCAGATCTTTCCGCAACATCTGTAACTTTGTTGGGATGACGACATAAGCAGCGCAACTTTTCTGGCCCTGGTACTATCCAGAAACCAGAATCATCTTGGCCCAAGTATTGGCGTATGATGGCTGCAGGTGGCCCGCACAATACAGCTTTGACCACTGGATCTGTGGAGCTTACCAGGAGGTATTTGGCGATGTGTGAAACAATGTCTGCAGGAAAAACGATTTGCAAGGCAGCTCCGCCACAGACATCACCATGATCATGATTTCTTGGGTTTGGCTCTTGGCGCCAGCGTACCCTAAGATCGTACAATGCACTTTCCCAAGTCCTTTTGCCAGTGTCCGGATCGCAGGGGTTCGGCAATTGCAAGGCAGGAACGGGATCCGATACGGCTGCTCCAAGGTTTTGCCGCACAGTGCGGATGTATGCCTGTAGTCTCTTCTCAACGCGCTTGACGACAGACTCGTCTGGTCGCACGTTGCGTACTGAAGCACTACGCAGTGTGTCTGCCGCGGTTTGCAGTTTAAATTCCCAGTCTTCCTCCGAGACTTCACTTTGCAACATGCATGGCAAATGGTACCACAAGTCAGGTAGCAAAGCCAAGGTCGTTGCAAACTCGCAGCAGGCGTCTTCAAACAATGCCAAGCGCTTTTCCATGCTTGGTAAAGTCGCTCCGCCTAGGACATCTGCTGAAGCCTTNCAAGGTCGTTGCAAACTCGCAGCAGGCGTCTTCAAACAATGCCAAGCGCTTTTCCATGCTTGGTAAAGTCGCTCCGCCTAGGACATCTGCTGAAGCCTTTGCTTTGACACCAGAAGTTTCCGCAACATTGGAAACATCCATTGGTAACGTCGGAGATACATCAGGAGACCCGCAGCCTTGTCTTCTAATCTGATCANTTTGCTTTGACACCAGAAGTTTCCGCAACATTGGAAACATCCATTGGTAACGTCGGAGATACATCAGGAGACCCGCAGCCTTGTCTTCTAATCTGATCACGACGTATCTGCATAATAGCACACATTTCAGCGGGCATTGTAGGGACCTCATCCACCCAAGGCCCATCTTGTAGCTCAGGGTGAAGACATACAACAAACATTGAAGAAACTACGTGCCCGTAATACTTTTCGATGATGAACCGGTAAATGTTCAGTTGCAGGTGGTATTTGATACCTTGCGCATCTGGTAAGTGCTCCAACGGCTCCGCCAGTGCGCGCCAAGGGTTTTGGAACTTGTTCTGCAAATTCTTGGTGCGCTTCCAGTCAACTAGCCTGAAGCATCAATGAAGCAGATGGAGTTCCCCCCTAAACCATTTGTTTACTTTGCCACACTCTGCACGTCTATCTCATTGCAACCAAGGCACACAAGGTGTCCCTTCTCGTCAATGGCTGCGAAATCAATACAGCCTGCCAACTCTTCATCACTTGCCCAGATGCACCATTCTGTGCGAAAGGCGAGCAGAGGCCGTGTGCGGCCGAGGAAGGCACGCAGCAGATCCATTTCAGCACAAGTTCCGTTGATGGCCCCGCCGTTCAAGACACATTCGCATTGAAGATGGGTCCACGTTCCTGCATGGGATGCCATCTGTGCTTTCAAGGCCCAACGTTCCTTGATTTCACCTGGGGACATGATGTGGCTCTGAAGCTTGGCGCGTGATCCGGCAGAGCAGCCCTCCAGTGTGCTGCGAAGACAGTGGCTTGCGTGCTCCAAGTTTAGGGATGCCTGCGCCAGAATAGCGCCCAATGCTGCCAACTCAGGGACTTGCAAGCAAGCACGGACTAGTTTTCCATCTTCGATGCCGTTCATGTATTCTACACGAGGCCAAGCAGTACCACGCATCATCATCGCAATGGCTGTGTCTGCATCAAACTCCTGGCAATTTGTTTGACAAACTTCTTGTCATCTCATTGTGGTCTTACATGTTCATGTTTACACTGTTTACACTGTTTACACCATCAATGATTCCAGAACGACAAAGTCTAAGATATCCGACACAGTCCTCCGAAAACGTAGAGACAAAGCCAGTGACAGATAGGTCGAAAGGCTCGTTGTCCACATAATACTTGTGACCTTCTGACTCGAAGCAGATGTGTGCGTCTCGTGGATGCGGATGACACACTTGTAGCCAATCAAGCTGGAAGTCACTTCCCCGGAAAACTTCGGGGCAATTCGCCGGGAGCGTCACCAAGGGTCGAGACAATGGCGGCAGAGGAATTCGTACGCCATGTCGTTGAGCGGCACGGATGCCAAATGTTTGCCGCACCATAGGAGGCATGGATGCGTCCCAGCGTCGAAACCAGCCCTGCTTCTCCTTGGCTTTTGCATGTGACTCCAGGAAGTAGGAAGCTTCTTGTCTCGTGAACCCCGCCTCCACAAGTTGTTCCAACGTTTTGGGTGTTCTCTCTTCCAACATCTGACGCCTCCTTAAGGCATCGGCTCGGTTGTGGCATAGACGTAGCCATACTTCAGGAGGTTTGCTCAAAATCGGTTCCTGATCAGCTCCACCGCAAACATCAAGATCGGTTTTCTCAGTGGTGCTAAGGCGCCGCAGCAAACCGCCGCAACCCATGAACAATTCCACCATGTCTTGATGGTTGTTCTGTGCTGCCAGATGAATTGCAGAATCACCGAAACAATTTGGGTTGTTCGGATTAGCACCATAAACTACAAGCAGTTCAGCTGCGCTGTAGTCGCGCCTTGTGGCAGCACAATGCAAAGGGCCCACACCGTCAGAGCCAAGGAGATTCGGGCTTGCTTTGCTGTCTAAGAGTGTTGTCATGCCTCCAAGTGCTCCCGCTTGGCAGGCGTACACCAGGAGAGTAGTTCCTGTTGCACATGTTCCGTTTGGATCCTGGCCTTGCCGCAAGAGCGATTCAACTTCATCGATGGAATTGAGCAGGATGGCATGCGCAAGCTCGTCCCCCAGATTGTTGTGTGTAGTTGTGAAAAGAACTTGTACTCTGGATGGGCACCCAAGATCCTCCCACATCAGGTCCTCTGCAATCTGAATCCCGTCTTGGAAGAAGGACATAGCTAGAGGCGGATGTTGGAGACGCCGGTGAAGCAGCGAACGAGCTTTCGATACGAAAGAAGTGCCGAAGTCAAACGTGTCGGCATCACATGAAAGCAGCATATTATCTGACAATGCAGATTGGAAAGAAATCATGCCACCACAAACATCAGTACCTTGCTCCGACGCATGGCCCAAATCCAGCCGAGGAACTACAGTTTCTTCCATTGTCTTCACCAGGCGAAACACCGTGGTGCCGGGTGGCAGCACAAAATCTGAGAAGGCGGTAATGGCTCCAACATGTGTTTTGCACGTCGGCCGCACAATACAATCGCCGTCCTTCCAGATTTCAAAACCTAAGAAATGGTTGTGTCGATGTAGCACGTATTTTCCGGAGTTCATAACGTCACCCTCCTTGACCACTGCAAGCATTTTCCTCGGATTGGAATTTGGCACTACGTTTTTGACGATGCCCCAAACCTGTACGTCCATAATTACTTTGACGACGAAACAGGGACCAACCTCATTGAAAGAAATCCGAGAAACCCATACAGGCAGAGCAGGGTTGAATTGTCAAGTGCTACAGTACCACAGACATGGGCATGCTGGACATGATTTAGTAGCACCGTAAAAGCCAAGGGTCTGAAAGGGTAAGAGCATCCTGTTGCCGTCTGCCAGAGCCCAAAAGGGTCCATCGGACGCATATGGCACTGGAATACCCGAGGACCGAAGCGCGTCCACGAGGCATACGTTTTGCTTGCGCAAAGAAGATTGTGCCGCTGTAGCCGGCTGCGGCAACCTTCCGGCAGATTGCAAGACACAGCAACATGTACATGTGTAAAGACTGGCGGTCAAACATGATAGTAAGCACTGTCATGAATTGAAACACTCAGTCTTAATTACCATTTGCCTCTCTAGCCAGCTTAATGACAGAAAGATACACAAAGCTTTCTTTGGGGTGTCAATCGCCTCGTTTCGTTTCTTTGAGGTCTTTGGTGCTTCACATCCGGCATGTTGGCGAACTCTTCCATGACTTCCCAATCTTTTCGATGTTGGGCCAAGCGTTCGCGCGCTTCGCGCCTTGCTCCCCGTCTGGCAATGTGTAAAAGCACTCGATCCCAATACATGTTCTCGCGCTTCCTCTGCCGTTGCCTCTTGGTGAGAAGGATAACTTCCGGCTGTTCATCGACAATGCCCATGCCTAAGACGACGTAGCAAGAATGTTAACCACAGCCAATGTCTGAAGTCTAGAGATCTCCATGTCCAGCCTGAATTTTGTTACCTAATAATGCACTTTGCCATCGCTGCAGAGATAAAGGCAATGACGAGCACTCTTCCCCTCCTGCCATATGGTGCCAAGAGACTGCTTTCTTCGATCATTGCGTCTTTCTGGCCTCAGGGTTCGAGATCGCAACGGCTTAATCGTCAAAGCGAAATCTAGCAGAGGAGTCACCTCATTACATGAGCATAAACTGACACGATAGGCTTTAGAGAAAAGGCTGAGCAGAAGGCAAGGAGATTCAACGGCAAGCGCAAGACCTGGGCACAGTATGCACGTGTGATTTCCGGTATCATAGTGTTCAGAAGCAAACATCAAAATTCATGATCTTCTTCTCCACAAATCACCACCCTCAGCCCAAATATCTCGTACACCTCAGCCTGATTCGGACATGACAACCAGGTTGACCGCCTTAGACCAAGAAGCCGCATGTTGCCGGAGGAGTCTCATCAACACCTTGGCACATATTCACACACATATGATTCATAGGGACATAACCTTGCAAATTGTTGCCTCGTTCTGTTCATGGAAGCCCACAAACAACTTTTGCACAGGACATAGAAACAGATGGATCCACATCTTGGAAATCATACATCTTCAATGTGTCCACTGTCCACTGTTTCTTGCAAGTTTAAACTGACAAGCGTGAATCATGTTGCTTGANCAGATGGATCCACATCTTGGAAATCATACATCTTCAATGTGTCCACTGTCCACTGTTTCTTGCAAGTTTAAACTGACAAGCGTGAATCATGTTGCTTGAAACGACACCATCGAACATCATGACAGAACAACTTCGACATGACACTGCTTGGTCTGTTCCATTTGAGACCGTCACATGCCACGTCGTCATCCAAGACATCTGCCCAACGAACACCGCGCTCGAAGAAAGGCATCATCATTGGGATGATGCGGCGTCGACTAAATGCGGAGGGCGTGAAGTGAGTGGATGTTACGAAGGCTCTGGGCCAGGAGATTTGCACAATGCGGTGCGGCAAAGTCATGCTGATTGCGGCAGTGTCACAAGCACATGAGACATCAAAGTCTTATCTATTTTTTTCGGACTCGAACGTTTCCAACACATTCGACAGAATCCCTTCATATACGTTCTAACAAGCTAAGTCATCATTGGAATCAACAGCCCATTTTCACCCACTTGCGCCTCACAGGTA